>JAQQAE010018946.1:0-11057 GCA_029823295.1 Pseudamia nigra | reverse complement strand
AGAGCTCTGCATGGTCAGGCACCGGCCTACATCAGAGATCTGTTACAGCCCTATGTCACCAGCAGGTCACTGAGGTCGTCGGGTCAGGGCCTGCTGGTAGTTCCTCGTTCAAGGCGTTTGAGGTTGTGGCACCTACTCTGTGGAACTCCCTCCCACCGAATCTGAGATCACTGGACACTGTCGACACTTTTAAAAAGCAGCTAAAGACTCATCTTTTTAGACTTGCCTTTGCGTGATTTATTGTATGTTTATCTCTTTTCTTTGTTTTTTGTTTTTAATGCTTTGTTGTTTTATGCTGTTGTAAAGCACCTTGTGACTTTTATGCTCTAGAAAGGTGCTATATAAATAAAGTTTATTATTATCATTATCATCTGAAGTGCAAAACTACAGATTTGCTCCAAATTGAGTTCAGACTAGAAATGGTGGAATTATTTTGCAAGTCACAAGTCAATCATATTTAATTTTAGAAAAAAAAACAACAGTACAGTACAGAGAACAGCCTTGATTTTAATGACAACTCGCAATTGGATGCACAAAAAACACAGTGCGCTGAGATGGTGATTGGGATCACCATCAAAATTTATTCATCTGTTCCTTGTCCCACTTCACACCTTTCCTGAAAATTTACTCAAAATCCATTCCTAACTTTTTGAGTAATCTTATTAACTAACTAACAAACAGACAACCCCCGCCACTCCTTGGCAGATGTAATAATGAATTAAATCTTCAAGATGAACAACATAATCAAGAAAATGAACACTGGAAGCAAAAAGAAAAAAAAAAATAACAAAGGAGTTTAAAAATACATCCAGAAAAAAAGGACCAAAAAAAAGAATTAAAGCAAAATAAACCAAAAAAGCTAAACAACTGAACAAAGTAAGAAGGAAAATGAATACAAACTTCAAGAAAATGACCAAAAATGCACAAAATAAATGGTGAAATCCATGAAAACATCAAGAAAATGAACACAATGAGGAAGGAAGTCAAGCAAAGTGAACAAATAATTAAAAAAAATAAAACACATAAATAAAACACTAACAATATACTTCATAAAATGTCCTAAATAAGAAATAAAATGAATGAAAATGTCAATAAAATGACCATAGATGCACAAAGTACGAGGCAAAATCCGTGAAAACGTCAAGAAAAGGGACAGAGCAAGAGAGGAAGTGAAGCAAATTGAACAAACAAAAACAATCACAAAAATCAAAGAAATATCAAAAATAAATACAAGACTAACAATACACTCAAGAAAATTAGCAAAAAGGATAAAAAAACAAGCAAAATGAAGAATACGTCCATAAAAATGAACAAGAAAAAAAATCTAATGGAGTAAACTAAGGGGCAAAATTAATGAAAACTTCAAGAAATTAACAGCGAACAAAAAGAAAACAAGAATGGACGACTGGCAATATACTAAAAAATTTTTTAAAACAACCAAAATAAGATGCAAAAGATGAACTGAACATGAACAAACTAATCTAAAAGAGGATAAACACAAATTTTAAAGCCTTTGCAGGGTACGACTTATTCTTCGTGTGTGTGTGTGTGTGTGTGTGTGCAGAAATCAGTGAAAACAACTTAAGCAACTTCAAAAAAGTCAAAGCCCAGGTAAAATGATGCTGATAAGATTTTATCACTTCAAGCGAAAACAAATGACCCAAGTCTCTGGAACTAAACTGAAGACATATTCTAATTCCGGCAGCAGTTGTATGACAAATACCCCAAACTAAAGGTCACTCTCATTTGAATGCTGCTAACTAAACAATTAGTCTGCAGCTATCACACGCATCAGCAAGCATTAGTTTTAGCTTAGCGTTTAGCCCGGCGAGTCAGAGGGATGGCGGCCGGCAGCTCGGCGCTGATTAACTGGGCCTGATTTAGACTGATGTGTTTTCTGAGCTCCTCTACAGTGACTGAGCACGGCGAAGGGAAGCTGACGGCAACGGGGCGAAAAGAAAGCAAAGAAGAGCAGCGCATGATTTACTTTTCTCCTCGCTTCGCTCTCTAAGAGTTAACGGTGAGACTGTTGGCTGACTATTTGGCTAATGATGATAGATGGTGTTAATTAAAAGGTTTTAGCACAGCACTGATTGCACCTGCAGCTCCAGCGCTTGGTTTCGCTGAAGCACAGGGAAATTGGATGCTTGTTTTTTTATGGGGATGTAAAAAAAAAAAAATGCCTATGCAGAAATTTTCAACTGAATATCCTTCCCGGCAGCATATTGAAAATCACACCTGGATCATAGGTGAAGATTTCAGGGGGATTCATCACCTTCAATATTGATAAAATGTGACGTTTAAACTCATGGTTTTCAGATACTTTATTCATTTTGTGTTACCAGTAGCTTTAACTTTTGGATTTCCAAAAAACTGATTTATGAATAATTACTCATAATTGCTAATTACCATCTCCCATATTACATTTACCACAGTATCTGCAGATCTCTCTGCTCTTTTACACTTAGACTCCTTCTCATGTGCTAATTTGTTAGAACTAAAATAATCAATATGTCAAAACCCTCCACTTGTCTGTTAGACCCCATCCCAAGTAAATTATTTAAATATGTTTTTCCCTTAATTGATAGTACTATACTGAATCTGTCACTAATCTATGTGCCACAAAACTTTAAAACCAATATGAATAAACCCATCTTTAAAAAGACTAACTCTGACCCAGGTGACTCAGCTGATTACAGACCTTTCTCCAACCCTGTACTGGTGAAAGTTATTAATGGTCTTCTATAAGCTTTAGATAGTGGGCTAGTTTCAGTGCTTGTACTTTTAGATCTCAGTGCCGCATTCGACACGATCGATCATACCAATTTTACACTATATATGCTGCCTCTATGTGATATCATAAGCAGACATGGCATAGGTTTTCATTGTTGTGCTGATGATACGAAGCTGCGTGTCTCCATGAAACTGGACAAATTAAAACTTACTTCAAAAAAGTCCATGCTTTTCTCAAAAACAAAGGCCTGGATGACATCTAACTTTCTCTTACTGAATGAATATTAAACTGAACTTATTGAAATAGGCCCAAGGAATCTGAGTAGTACGTACACTCCCGAATGACTTCCTTAGTCTAGACAACATTTCAGTGAAGTGCAGTTGTGAACAACCTGGATCAGGACTTATCCTTCAGTTCTCATTCAAAACAAATGTCAAGAACAGCCTTCTTTCATCTCCGTAATGTAGCCAAAATTAAGAATATCCTGCTTCAAGGTGATGCAGAAAAACTAGTCCATGCATTTGTTATATCTTGGCTGACTTATGGTAACTCACTGCTGGCAGGATGCCCAAAATGTTGCATGAGCAATGAGCTTCAACTGGAGTAAGAAAGAGAGATCACATTTCTCCAGTACTGGCTTCTCTTCACTGGCTACCTTTGAAATTTAGAATGGAATTCAAAATCCTCTTAACTTACAAAGGGCTCCATCCTATATCAAAGACCTTATTGGTCCCTATAAACCAATCAGAACTCTTTGCTCTCAGAGTGCAGGCCTAATTGCGGTTCCTCAAATCTCTAAAATTAAAATGGGAGGCAGATCCTTCAGTTACCAAGCTCCTCTCCTGTGGAACCAACTCCCAGTCTGGGTCCGGGATGCAGACACACTGCGTACTTTTAAAGCCAACCTTTAATCCTGCCTTAGTTCTGCTGCATAGTCCTCGGCTGCTGGGGGACAGCGATGCTCTCTCTTCCCTCTCTCTCTCTCTCTCTTTCTGTCTCTCCCACCATCTCCCTCTCTCCTCCTCTCTCTCCCCATTCGCTCTCCATCTCCCACCATTGCTCTTGTCGCTAGGCGCCATAAAAATACAATCAAATTAAATTGAATTATGGCTAATTACTCATAATTATTTTCCATTTTTGTTGCTGTTATAATTTTCTGTGTTGTTTGTTGTTCATTTTTGGTCCATTTTTGATCATTTTGTGGATTGATTTATTTTGATGAATTTGTTCCTTTTTGTTATTTTTTTTATTCTCTCGCTTTAACTAATTTTTGGTCATATTGTTGCTCATCATATTGGGTTGTATATGTTAAATTCCATTCACTCCATAAATGCAACAAAGATACAATGCATTAACTATTCACTGGAAAACAAAAATTAAATGTTCAATGCTGATAATTCATGCGGGGCTGCAGAGATAACTAAAACGTGCCATTTAACACCCAATATGGATGCTATTTTTTTTCTAATGCATTGCTGTTAATATTTATGGAAGAACAAGTGAAAGAAGATGAGAAAACCAGCAAGTTCCTCTCTACGGTTCATTTCACATCCCTGCACTTTCCCTCACAAGCCTATTTGTTGCGAGCTTTGACTCATGGTGATGAGGTCTGCAGTGCTGAAAGTAAAAAGGCCTGAAAGTTTATAATGAGTAGTTTCACCTGAATCAGGTACAGTCTCACCTATTAATAAGAGGTGACCCAAATACTTTCTGTGGCTATTTCTGGAATTGCTAGTTGGTGAAGTGCAAAATCTTCAAGTATCTCAGTGCTTCACTGCTCACAAGTAATCTGCCATGGAAATGAGCCTTGATCCATGAAAATAGAGGCTGGTATTTCCTGACAATTTTCAGCATTGTTATTGTGCCTGGGGCAACAGGGTGATTGCATCTGAGAGAACATGCACAAACCCAAAGCAGTCAAAACATTACAAGTCTGAATTGTTTTGAGTGTAGGTATCAGTTTTCTAAGGGCTTTTCTTTTCTATGTGTCATTCAGTAGGTTTACAGGACACCAGAAAAAAAATGTAAAGTAAAATATATACGGCGCTGGTCCGACTAGAACTGGATTTTAAAATACATGTGAACACATTAGCTCAACTGGACTAACACATCCAGATAATGCGATTGAAAGTCGATCTATTCCTGCTCCTAACAAAAGTGCAAAAGAATAAAATAAGCGACAAAATGAGCAAAAGTGAAGAAAATCATCAAGTACACTAGCAAAAACCAAACAATATGATCAAGAAATTTAACAAAAAGTAGGCAGATAAACAACAATATCAGCAAAAATGATTAAAATGATCAAAAAGGTTAGAAAATGAACAAAATAAAAAGTAAGTAACAAAATTTGTAATAAAAAATACCTAAAATTAATTAAGGAATGACATTAAAAAGTCAACAAAATCACCAAAAAAAAAACCCAAAATGACCAAAATACATATTTGAAGGCAGTACATTAGGCTGTGAGTAGTCACTCTACTCTGACTCATGAGTACTTCTACTTGAATACTTATACTTGAGTACTTGAGTACTGTTTCTGTGTACTCTGCCTATGACTATCACTAAACCATCAACCAACCACAGATGGTTTGGTCTTTTTATCAGTTTCAGTGCTTTACTGGGCTGCATTAAAGTTCATCTGTACCCATACTATTCCAGAATCATTTAATGCTGCAAGAGCCAACAAATGTGAGGTGCTTTCAAATCACTGCAGTCGACATTTTCTATCTCAAAAACAAAGACCACAGAAATGACTTTGTATCCATGTTCAGATAAACTGAATTAAAGTATCCCGAAATGTAATTATGGAGTTTTTGCTCAACAACACTGAAATCGCTGTAGCTTTGAATATTGATACGTTCATAGTTTTCTCACTAACAAACTCCTCTTCAGCGTTACGTCACCATTTCCCTCAAAGACTGTTCGATGCCACATATTCACAGATGTCAGTGCAGGTTTTGCTATTAAAGTGTGAATTACTTGTAAATTACCCTCCAGCTGAAAGTGTGTGGAGTCTTACATCCGCGAGTGACAATCTCATTACATTCAGTCAGTCTAGAGCCGAGATGGTTCATCTGAAACCAAACTGTTTTGTCCAAAGCTTAGTCTTCCCAAGAGTTTTAAACAAATGAAGTTCTGCTCCTCTCGACCACAGGCCGTTTCATTTTTTCAGCCCAATCACAAAGTCCATTCTTCGCCCTGGTATTGAGTTCATTAAAACTCCCTCCTGCCTTTTGGGAAACCACTAGAAATAGACCCTCCACCCAGCCTGCAGGGTGGAAGCCAGTGCATGATTTTTTAATGATGTCTGAGTTGCTCCCACTAGAGTCATTATGCATCCCCTGAAAGGAATTAAACTGGAAGCTCGCGGCAAGGAACTCGAAGCAGTGATCCCATTATGACAGCTAATGGGAGCTGTGACATCAGGAAAAAGCTTGTGAGAAAAATATTATAACACAGCAACAAAGTTAGAATCGATTCAATGGAATTTTTAGAAGAGCAGAGCAAAGTTTGTTGAGCCAGTTGGGCACGTGTCAGCGGCGCAGCAGGCCAAGTTTGAAGTTTATTCTTTGGAACGGAAGTCAAACCTATTTAATGTGTGGTAATGTTAAATTTGCACAGTGTGTCCTAAATCTGTACGAGGCATCACCTGCCTACTTACTTATGAAGCTGGCGTATCTAGGTTGAGTGTCTCTGTCAGCTATTTTTAAAATTTGTCATGCTTCAGCTGAATCTTGTTGGCTTAAGTTGCCACACTATATACAATATATGTCAATGACATCGCTGAGATTCAACATGATTCCAGAGAGTTGGGGGAGGTATCTTATGTTTTAGCATAACACCAGTGGAAACATAATGATGCGGAAGAACACTAAGGTCCTGTTGTTGACATGTAAGCAAATATAAAACACCGTCCAGTTCCAAGACACTTTTTCATCCTTTAATTGTGTTTAATGCAATTGTTTTACCGCTGCATGAGGCAGAAGGCGAATGTTTCCATGTGCAGGTATGGCTTAGAAAAGACGATCAGTGAAAGGGCAGAGCTGATCATATGCAGGTACAGCTGTAATTTCAACTTAGAGAAAGGAGGATAAGGACCAAATGAATCACTTGGATAAAATGTGTGTGTGCTGAAATCAAACAAATGCATTGAACTGCAATACTGTTTCCAGTAATACTTTTTTTTTTTTGCTTTAAGATGATAACTGCTGTCTGTGTTTATACCTCCAATGCCGTACTAATCCACTGTTCTAACTTTATTTTTAAGCTTCGAAACTCTGTGGTTGTGGGGTGAGACTTCTGGAGTCCAGACGGATGCATACATTCACTGACTGATTGGACATTTTTAGTGACTACGTACTGCGTCTTCCCTGTTTTCTCAGTCTCCTGTCTGGTGAGCCTTTCCATTAGAAAATAAGATCTTGCCCTTAGCTGGCAGTGTTTACTTCAATACTTCAGTCTTGGATGCTGCATTACGGGTGATTTTGTTCTTATTGTCTTCACTTGCAGCTGTTTTGCAGTTACCCTCTGCACTGTATCATAGTGCTACCAGTTATATTCACAGCGGGGAAGCTGTTACTCACTAAATTTGCAACAATTCCTGTGCCCATCTGTGCTATCAGCTTTCCTTGTCAAAATATGTATGTGAGACATGTCAGAATATTCCTGAAATGTTGTCAAAATGCAAGCGAGGACCCACTGTTTGCATTTGTACAGTTTCAAAATGAAAACATGTCCGTATGGATGCAGCCGTAGAGCCAAAATGCATTTTGTCAAACAGGTAACTGATTTAAAGAAAAGAAGGAAATGTAATTGCAATATCATATGTGCACGTGAGTGTAGAGACAAGCAGGCACACACAGCAGCAACAGCACAGATGGGGAACAGGTGTAAAGCAATAACTTAAAGGTCCTATACGGTGAAAATCATGTTTATTTGGATTTGGGGTTTATTTAAACTCTTTAAATAAAAGCTGTGAAATATAAACTTGCTTTGTGCTGTCAATCCACACAGGTTGGAATGGGTAAAACAAGCTGTTTAGGGTTTTTGTGATTTGTGACATTATAACTAATTATAGTCCAGATAAAACGCATTAAAATTTAAGGTTTAAATTCTGTTCTTTCCTTTCTTGTTTTTCCACGTTTTCAAATTTTCAAAAGAAACCCCACAACTCTACCCTATCGCCTGGTCTCACTCTGTTACAGTAGTACACAGGAAATCATAAGATACAAAATGAATACTGAGTGATAATATAATGACTAGAATAGCACAAACAAATCAGAAATACTGAAGGTCAAGGGTCAGAACACCACAGCGCCATTGTCGAGGCATGTTCGTGTATGGAGGGCTTATCAAAAACATCACGAAGGATATCCATGTTACATTCAATTTCTTGATAAATATAAATAAATATACATAAATTGATTAATTCAACTTGAAATTTAAAAAATAAATTACAAGCAATCATACCCAATCTACAATTGGCCGTGCCCCCATATGCAACTGTCACTATTCTTGTTTTTTTTTTTTTTTTCAAAGAAATTGTTCATAAAATGTCATTATTATGTTTCTACATGGTCCTATCACAACAGGTATTACAGGACACCTCGAGTATTTCTCATGCTTCCCTGAACATAATCCATTTTTTTTTAGTGGCTGAAGAAACAAATGCGTGTTTTTTTTTTTTTTGTTTTTTTTTTCTGAACAGACCGAATGGAAGCCGAGCAGCATGAGGAACGATCGTCTTCTACACCGGCTCCATTTGTAGATTCAGAGTGAAACAATATCATGTTTATTCAGTAGCATCAAGTTTATCTCAGTGTGACTCCAACAGAGCCTTTCTGCAAACATTCTGCCGGGGAGGACTTACAAAAACAACTTAACCCCGAGGATATACAACATGCTCTGAATCCGCTCGCCAACATACCTGCCTTCCTGTATTAGTTTCATACTGGAGAAATAAAGGAGCCCACTTGTGCATTTTCCCTGTTAAATGTCTCTCAGCTATTTTGAAAGCAGTGCTGATGCCAGTGTCTGTGTGTTCACGTGCATGTGTGTGTGACAGGAGGCTGATGTGTCCTATTTCTCTTCAAAACTAAAAACTAGGTTTGGAGTTTATTAATATTTTCATCCGGTCCTCCTTCTCTGAAAAGAGAGGAAAGGTCTATCGCCTCTACATGAAGTACGACCCTCTGCGTCTGAAATGCGAAGGCTTCAATTCAATTGTTTCGCAGGCTGAATAATTGTTCAGAAAGAAACTGAGATTAAATATGTTGGGTGTGTTTGACGTAAAACCGTGCCATGCCAACGTTAATTTGTTGCGATGCGGTCTGTGTGTGCTGCTGCAGCTGCTCAGTATTACATTTCTGCAAAAAGCACAGCAATACAGGCAGTTGCATTATTCATAACCCAGTGCAAGGGGAAGATTACTTATTGATGTGCATAGGTATTCCCAAATCACACAGTGAGAAAGTTTCCAAAGTTCCTACATGTCTGGTGATAAAATTAATGTACTACAACGCGGTCATATAGTTATAGATTCCATACACTTGTGAGAGCTCGTGACTTGATTGGTAGGACACACATGGGTTCTCAGCTCCCACGTGTGTCTTTTCTGCAGCGATTGCATTAACCTGGTTAAATACTCACTGGGGTATATTTGACAAGCGGCTCACTTTTTTATCGGCCCACTCTGTGGCTCTTTCATTTTTTCCGATACCTGCAGTTACTTTGTTGAAGACTTCCCTTATTTGTGCCACTCTTTCTTCAGCTCAAGCTTAATATTCTACTTCCCTTCATTATTTATTTCTACTTTCTTCTGTTACTGAGCCACTTGCACATTCCTTGTCAGAAAACCAAAATTGCTTCATCGGAAAATTCTCCAGGCTACAGACACAAGCATAACAAAAAAAGATGCTCTTTTTTTTAATTTTACACAAATTCATTCAGCGACGAGGCACTGATAGAGACTCCAGTCACCATCATTCTGACCTCCACCATCACCAATTCCCACCTGCACTTAGTGAATAGAAACAGAAGCTTGGAATTCAAATTCAAATTGACTGTTGTAAATTACAAGAGGAACATACATTTGTTTATGAGTTTATTTTTTATTCAGCTTAGACAAAATAATTTAATCGGCTTGTGTTCATACACTGATCTACTGGTACTTTATTACCTCTGTAAATCACCGTCTATGTCACTTCCCTGGGTAATTTGAACACGGCTGCAGACATGTGCTCACACGCATGTGATGGTCAATTAAAATCCAATTCCGGAACATTGGTATACGGTGAAAATTTTCTGTTCAGTCTGAGTTATTGAGATCAGGAATATGATGGTTATTAAAAACTGATGGGGGCGAAAATTACAATCTTAACACTGTAAGGAACCCCTCCTGAATGTAACATATTTAATGCAACCAACCACACATTAGATTAACCTGCCACTGATAATGCAGTAAACAAACTTATAAAACTGTAGATGGATTTAAAGCAACTGCATTAGCATCCTATTTTAGTTGTTCATAACTTGGTTCACTACTTCCTTTAACATTCAAAAATCTATGTCAATGACGTCCCGTAGAACAGTCAAAAAACGTCTAAAGCTTATTGTTACCTATAAACCAAAAAGAGTGAGCTCTGATTGGTTTATTCCTCTGATTGGATCTTTAGAGATCCAAGGAAAGAGGCAGAGGCTTCAGGTACTAAGCTCCTCTCCTGTGGAACCAACGCCCAGTCTGGGTCTGGGATGCAGACACACTATACTTTTAAAACCAGACCCCAAGCCCCGTTTCTGCTAGAGGTTTTCCTTCCCACGGTCACCCTAAGCTTGCGGTCTGACATCCTGTTGGGTTTGCTCTCCAAATAATATTAAAAGTATTGGCCCTGAAGTGTGAAGCGCTGTGAAAGTAATACTGGATTATGATTGACACCTATACAAATGTAACTGAATTGAACTGAATTCAATTTACTGCTGCTTATTTTAAAATTACTGGCACTTTTCACTATTCCACTTCACACTAACTGCTACAATATGTTTCAAAAGCATTTATATGGGAATTTAAGGCACCCCAAAAAATGTATCCAGGGGATATGAGGCTGTGAGGTTGACTCTCATATCCAGATAAATATACAGATTCATTTAAGGCGTATGGTTTTCCTTCTGTCGACTGGACTGGAAATTTGGTTTGAAGATGTTTCACTACCTATTGAGGAATTCTCAGTCATCCAGGTCATGGTATCCATGGTGTGTGGTTTCCATCTGTCCAGACGCTTCTTCAGTTCATTGAAGAAGCTTCCTGGATAGTTAGTGAAACACCTTC
>JAQQAE010018945.1:0-11057 GCA_029823295.1 Pseudamia nigra | reverse complement strand
CTGGATGTACTGCAGCTGTTTTACAGCTCGTTTAGAGAGGCCAGTGAGCAGGTCGTTACAGTCGTCCAATCTAATCTGTGGGAGACGAATGCATGGATCAGTCTCTCCAACTCTGGTTCGGACACTACACCTGTGATTTTGGCAATGTTCTTCAGATGCCTGCTAATGTTATTGATTTAATGTGGTCGTCTCGGTTCAGGTCGGAATCCGTGATTACTCCTCGATTTCTAACCTGGTTTTTGGGTTTTAGAGTCAGACTCAAGGTGACTGATCACACTTTCTCTTTGTTTCTTTGGGCCAAAGACGATGACTTCAGTTTTGTCGGCCTTTAGCTGGAGGAAGTTGTTTTGCATCCACACACTGATCTGTTCGATGTCGTGACAGAGTGAACCTGCCGTCAGTGACGCGTAGATCTGCATAGTTATGGTAGGACACATTATTGCTGCGTATGAACTGACCCAAAGGAAGCCTGCTTGTGAGAGTGAATTTGTCAGTGTATTGCTTTCATTTTTTTACAACAGCATTGACTGATTTTTCTCTTATTAGAATATTAATAAATCAGCTCCATAATGTGGTGTACTATATGGAATGATAGGGATGCACTAAACATATGCTCCGTTTCTTAACACAATCATTAAGATAAATAGTGTAATATTGTTGTAATTATCAGGTAATCATAAAACCTTGAGTAGAAGCTGTTGAAATGGAAGCTGCTGGAGGTAAAAATGGCCAATGTTTTTTGTTTTCTCTGCTTACAAGTGACTTGGACCAGTTTCTTCTGTGCGAATAGTACAAATTACAGGGACTCAGAACTTTCTACTCCTGTTCTGTTCCCTGTGTTGTTGGTGGATATAAAATACAAACATGGAATACAGGTGTTATGGAGGTAACCAGTGGAAAAATGTTTAGAATTTAGATGGGGAAAAAATGTCTCCAGTATCAAACTTGGTCCTCTTCCTATCTCGAATAGGTTCATTTTGTCTTTTTTTATATGAACTTATTTATTATTTGATTTAAACAGACAGAGTATAAGTAGGAGATGTTCTTTTTCTACCTTGACATGTTTTGATTGACACCTGTACTCTTCCTCACAAGCGTCCCCTGACCACTGTGACATGTCACTTATCAGCTGTTGTTCTTTGGCCATGTCCAGAAATGGTAAGTAATAACTGTGGTCTTCATCCTCATCGTATTTGTCAGTTACCTTCCTGCACTCGTGAACTTAATAAAATTAAAAGTCCCTTATCTTCACCCTTGATTTTATATTTGTACTGCCTTATATATGTCTGTTCAGCACTTCTGTAGTGGTGTTGACAACACAAAAGATGTTCATTTGATCTTTCTTTGTTGATGTCGACGTACCCACCCCTCTTCTCATCAGAAAAACGTTGTAGTTAGCGGAACTACAGGACATTCCCTAGGCGACCTGAGATGATGTTCGGATGCAAGGCTGGTGTAAACAAACATGTTTTCATGTTCACTATTTTGAAAAAAGAAGGTGTTGTCAGTTGCTCATGGGGGCGGGGCTGATTTCAGCTTAGATGTGATTTGTTTAGAATCAAAATTCTGGACTGTGGACTCCTACTGGCTCATGGGCGTTGGACAGACGGGTTTTAGCTGGACTATAATTGGTTTTGTGTGGGTTTCTCAGGACCTGCTTGATATTTTCACAGTTTTTATTTTACATTTATATGATCCTGAAAATACAATAAAGATAGATTTTTCACAGTGTGAGATCATAAAAATTAAACTGTAAATGCTAACTTCCTTGGCCTCCACTTTTACCTTGACAGGACTGCATATGTGTTGTAACAGACTCATGATATTGAAATTTTAGGTGATCATTAATTCTCACACAGATAATTGTGATTAAAGATTTCGTCTGTTTGACCATATAACACCACTGTGGTATACGTATAATTGTTTACTTATGCACATGGAGCATAATAAGGAGAGGCCTTAATTGGCTTTGAATTTGGAAAAAATTCTGTTTGTGATGAACTTGCAGCAGAAGAAAATGGGGCATGACCTGACGATGTGATTCAGCGTGCCAATTAAACAATGGAAAGTGATGCAGAAATAATGAGAAAAGGGTTTATTTCTGTTAGACTCACCTGACTGTTTTATGTGAGTGGATGGAGGTGATTTGAAGTAATGGTAATAGGGTGATTGGGCAATGAATATGACCATTTGTGACCTCTTTGTTGTTTTGCCTTTGGCAGGTTAGTTCAAAGACCAGCCACTGTTTAAAAATGTCCTACTCTGAGGAATTGTTGGAGGCTTTAAGTTCGATCGGGGGCAAAGTAAATGAAGATGTCTATTTTTGTCCAGTGCATTACATCCCACAGCATTGACTATTTCTTCAACCTCTGACACCTATTTGTTTGTGTGTCAATAACAGCACTCCAGTTTGTCAATTTCTTTTGTTCATTAATAGTATTTTTTCCCCCATTTTTAGAGTTCTGCAAAGGGTTTAAACATTTTGATTCAGTGTAAAAACGTGCACATTTGTTGAATAAATTTGTATTGGATGCTAATGTTTGTAGTGTGAGCATAGCCTATAAGATGCACTTGGTTCAATTGATTTTCTGTAGAAACAAGCCAATGACAGCTGTCTTATTGTCTGCATAAACACAGAGTCGGATTGTTACGTTATGTGTGCAGTACTGAGTATACAGGACACTGTGAATGCAGCAAAATGTACATCTTTTTACAATGTGCTGCTTGTGCTCTTTGGCCTCTGTGAGTAATGTGTGTGCTGCACTGGTGTTGTGACTGTGCACATGAGGCACAGTTTGTTTGCAGAGCTGCAGAGGCCAGACCTGTGACTGATGATTTAATGGAGACGGCACACAAGCCAACGGTGAGCTCAGGGTTCAGGCAGCCATGAGGAAACGACCCCGGTGACATTGTGGTACTCTCCACTCTCCTGTTCACGGGGTGCTTCTGGTAAACGGCGTCCTTGCTCGCCCTTGTACAATAGGCACCCCTACTGAGGTGGCTGAGCCTTGGGTTGAGATGCTGAGTCTTAGGGGTGGATCGACTGGGTTTAAGGATGGACACCTTGTCTCTGTACCCCAGTCCCAGCAGCCGGCACAGAGAAAATGAGTTCTGAGGATTGGGTTTAGATTTGCCACTGTAGCACTTCCACTCTGATACACTCTAGCTACCATCAGGGGAAGGCTGTCAGTGCGAGAGAGGGAGGGAGGGAGAAAGAGAGAAAACCACGAAGCACAGCAGTGCTATCTAATAGATCAATTTGTAATAAATCTGTTGCCTCAAGCTGTTGTTGTTCGCTTCTACTCAGTAAAAGGTGTCTGCGTTTCTTAGGCAAGAAAATGCTTGTCAGGCCAGGCATACAGAGCTATCAGTGAATGAAACGCGCCTAAAGCACAGTAAATCATTTTCTCGGTGCTCAGTTTACATAGGTCGAACACAGTGCATTCTTATCTGCACATTCCAATGGTCAAAAAGGGGGCTATAACCAATCGATAGGACTGAGCGCTTAAATGAGGAAGTAACGCTCCTCTCACATTAAATTTTCCCATTATCCAATATCAGCCATTAATCATGATGAAGGAGCTATTGATTAGGCTATCAGCCAAGGTTGGTCAATTTATTTGCCAAGAGTCATTCTCCTATGTAAGGCTCCGTCGAAGAGGCAAGGAAAAAAAGTGGCAGAATTGGAAATGCCCCATTATTATGACAACAGTTTGATCTTTAAGGTAACAAAAGAAGCGGGCCTCTATAGGGACCGCATGGGACCTCTCCTGCTCCTCCTCCACTAGCAGCCATATGGACCGTACTAATTGTGTTTTACGCCAGCCATTTTCACCCATCCATCGGGGACTTGTGGAAGTGCTGTAGCTATAATGTCACCAGCAGTGGGTTGGCTCATGAAAGAAACATTAGCAAGCAAGATGAGAAGACAGGAAGGCAATACACTGCAAGTCAACACAATTATTGATTTTATTCAAATGAAATCCGCGGCTCTCTGTTCGGAGTCTGTTGTTGGTTGCTTTTTTAAAGTGTTATTTTCATTATTTTTTTGCCTGTTTTTGAAGGTTTTGTCTGAAACAAGCATTCAGTTTAATCTCACACTTGCACTTTGTCGAGCAATGTAAAATTCCAGGCACAATGCCAGTGTACAGAGATTGCTATAAAAAAACGTGTTCTTCTAATCCCACATATCTCTATACTGCTAAAACGTCATTCACTCACATAAGATTTTCTTAATAGCGCAAATGTTTATTTTGATTTTGAATGGTACTTTATTAAAAGAGCTGTAATTGCTCTACAGGGAAATCATCGTTCATCTCTTTTGTTTTGTGACAATACAAACGCTGAGGTTTGAATGTTGAATGTAAATGTGACATTCGCAATATTTGCTTTGCCCTTCAGGCCAACGATTGGTTGTAAAGCGTTTTGAAGTGCTAAGTGTGACTGAGGCAAATCACTGTGTGTTTTAACGTGTATATAATATGCAATCATGAAAAGGGCACATCTATGGAAATTAGTTCTTCTGGAGGAGGGGAGGGTGTGCTGGTGATGGTGGGAGGGAGGAAGAAAACGTGTGTGTTTCATTGTGTCCCTGCTAACAGTTTCCTTGTAATTATTGAAATTGATGTTTGCTGCGGAGCTGTAAATCTGCAAGATCTCCCGTTAATAAAGCGGCAGAGGCAGCCGAGCCGTTAGGCTGGGAAATAAAAGGCAATCAAGCCTCCAACATCCTGTCTCTCAGCCCAAAATGAAGCAGCAGAAATCCTAATTAACTGAGAGGAGCAGCTCTTACTACACTGTCTGGTTAGTTTGTGCCTGAGCTGGCTGCTGTATGCTCTTATGAATGCTCTGTCACTCTCGTATTTCCTTCCAGCCCTCTCTATCTGACTCTGGCTTCTCTAAAGTATTTTTCTAGCCCTCAGCTCTATCTTTCTATCCGTTCTCTACCTCCTCCTCCTCCCTTGTATGTGAGGTTGTGGATGTGGCCGATGCAGTGAGAGAAGCTTGGTTACCTGGAGGTGTCTGGGAGTCGTGCACAGGAAATCGGTGAGGCGACGGTTATTGCTGCTTATGTAAAGAGCTGTAAGAAGAAAGACTCGCAGCATTGATCTCCTCCAATTGATTTGGTAGATCCTTCTTTAAGATGACAATAGAGTTGTCTTTCTGTATCGTCTTCAAGTGGTTGCCTTTTTCAAATTAGCGATGTGGCAAATTGCTCCTGTCATCAGCCACCCATATTCAAATAGCATTGTGTGATCAGTAGTGGAGTTGAAAGTCAGGTTAAATCTTGCTTTTCACTCTTGATATTTTTGTCTGTACAGCAGAGCTGCAAGGCTTTGAACACGACATCCATTAATATGTCAGATAGACAAAAAAATGCCTCTTTGTATTTAACAAACCTGTTTCTGCAAAATAGCCTGAATAAAAAAATAGAGCTGCATGACATTGGAAAACCCCGACATAGCACTATTTTTGTGTGATATGAATAAATACAGATGTGTTGAATAGCTGTTTGGAAAAAAATAAATCCTTTTACAGTAGTTGGATCAGAGTTTTTGGCAGAATGCTTCATCCCAATTTAAAAAGCTGACATTTGGAATTGATCAGATTTGGATTTATGCTCCTCATAAAGAACTCTGATTAAGTTAGATTCTTTCTGTAGCCAAAATAACTCCATACAGCTGAAACCATTTTGCCATCAAAAACTCATTTTTGGATGTTTTAGTTCTGTTCCTTGCCTGTGTTCAGGTTGAGGTCAATGACTAGTGAGTAGTTCAGTTTTACTGAGTCAACATTTGCTTGTTTTTAATATTTTGTCCTGATTATTTGTTGTACATTGTACATTTCTGTCCTTCCTATTGAGCCTTTTATTAATTCTTATTCATTTAGCTAATTATTTTGTTCACTTTTGTCCTATCCATCATTTTATACAGTTTTTAATCTTACCTAGTTTTTTTTTTTCATTCTTGTATTTTGTTTTGTGTACATTTAATAGATTGTTTTGTTAATCTTTGCTAATTAGTGGGATTGCGGTCAAACAACCCCACTATTGTTCTCTTCCACTGAAGATTCCGTTTATTATTATTATTATTATTATTATTATTATTATTATTCCACCCCTTTTTTGGACACATCTACTCCCACAGTTTTCGCCCGATTCACATCATTCAAACCCCATATTGTCAAGCTCGTCCAGGACATTCCAGCTGTTGCGTTTTGTAAATTTATCTTTTGTAGTTTTTAAATAATTTGGGTTTTTTTCACAAATTTTTTTCCCATAAGAAATGAATAGAGAAGTCAAACAGAATGTTGGTGAGTACAACGCTGCACTGCCGTTGATCCTCTGATGTTCGTTCCGTCCTCGGACGCCCTCGTGAACTTTTTCAGCATGTTGAGCTATTTAGAATCGGCGATCTCTTCAGACATTGCACATTTTCTAGTTTTCTTATTTCATTCATTTACCCGTGTTGGATTATTTTGTTTCTTGTTGATTTCATTTTGTTGATTTGATTATCATTTTTCATATTGGATGATGAGAAAGCTTGCTTAATGTCATCTTTTTATTTTTAAAGACTAAATTGTATAAAATGCTAATATGTGGATTTATTTTCAGTAAAAAATGTGACGTTATTGCAGGTCATGATAAATTTTAAAAATAAGTTTGGTCCTCGTGACATGAAACATTTGTCTTTTGGGTCTTGAGCTGAAAGTTTGGAAAGCACTGCTATAGTACATGCCCAAGGAATGTTGTGTCAGACAGATTAGTTTTATAAATTGGTTTGGAAATGAGAATAGTGCAAGTTTGTCTTTGTATGAAGTGGCAGAAAAGTTGTAGCGTGATGTGTTTCATAATTTCTCTTACCACGATAATGATGCTGAAACGATACATTTTGCAGGCTGAATATAAATTACCGATGCTCACTGAAGTGGATGATTTGCTTGAAGCCATGTCTTTGTCATTGAAGAGGAGGGAGTGATGATTGATTGTTTGAAACCTGAGCTTGCCTCAGCTTCAAGCAGCTGCTCCTCGCTATTTACCTGTAAACTTGTCCTATCTGCTTGTGCTTTGTCTGTGGATGGCTGCAGAGCTCTTTGTCGCCCCCACCCTCCCACCGCCACCTTTTGTTGTACCAAGCAGCCCAAAAGCCTCCAGGGATGAACAGACAAATAGAAGACAGCAAGAGGTGAGGCTCAGTCCCCCGATTCTCCCATCTATCTTCCTCCCTTGCGAGCACTCTGCCAGACAAGTTTCCAGGCACTCAAAAGCAGCAAATCGACTCACTGTAGGACTCACTGTCACTTAGCTGAGCTGGGGCATAGCAGCACACTAGGAGGCCAAATCCTCCTCCTCTTCTCATTCCACCGCCCTCTCCAATGAAGAGAAAATGCTATTTGGCATGGCACTGCAGAGGCCTGGTATTCTGTATAAATTAGCCCCAAAAGCTCTTTTTTTTGCCTCTTCAGTTAGACATTAGTGGTGCGGTACTGATGAAGTCTTGATTAAGTGCTTGTCACATTTCAAATAATTCCAGCTGGATGGATCTAGTCAGCAGCGTTCCATCTTGATTTGCTCCGGTTAATTTTAAACAACACGATTGGCAGGCGTGATGGTGTGGCACTATCGCACGAATCTCTCATCAGGGTTGGGGATGTTTTGTTTGTGCACAGATTTCATGATTGTGATTGAGCGTGAGCAGAGCGCTGTCAGAGTTTCAGTCTCCTCTTTTATTGTTGGCACAAAGCAAACGATCTGCTTGGCACAAAGCCAATGCTCACTGCAAACACCAAATGTAGTGCACAGAGAAAGGTGGCGTCTGGCTTTGTATCAGCCTTGTGCACAACCACTTAAAAACATGCACTTGGTGTAATGGAAGAACAGAAAATTTTCTCCTGACGGAACGACTTTAAATTTCATCCCTAGGTGTGCCAGCTTTGACACAGGAAAAGATCCTCCACCGCCACCTCTGGCAGCCCCACAGAGACCTTTCCTTGGAGAACCAGCAGTCCTCCTTTTCTTCTCCCAGACTCCCTCTGTATTTAGCACAGAGTGTTTTCCTCTAATCAGCGACAGGCTTGTGAAAATCTGTACACAAAACAAAGCACAATACTGCTTTATTTCTTTTTTCCTTTTTCCCTCTGCCTAACTCTTCCCAAGAGTTTTTTTTTGTCTTGCCTATGCAGCTGCTGTTGCTGCTGTGAAGAAGATGACAAGAGGCAGAGAGAACTTTAAGGACACGCCGTCTTTACCCCCTCCCTTTTCTTTCTTCGCTCCCCTCTCTATCACTCCACCTCGCTAATGCAGCTGCTTACATTACACAAGGCTCGTCCACCTTGTATTTGCTGTCGCAGAGAGATAAAGACAATGAAAGTGAGAAATGCCTGTGACGTTCTTTGGGAATTTAGCTCCGTTATGTGGGTGTGTAAGATGGAGGTCACACGAATGGATATTTTAGTTTTATATGCTCCTTGTTTGCAAGCAGTTGAAGGGCTACAGAACCCTCGGGGCCCTAGAAATGTCGAGCATGTTTTAATTGTTTGTGACACATAAAATGAGAGACAATAATGTGTGAATACTGAGCCCAGGAGATTACAATCTGGTCAGGCACTTAAAGGAGTGCAGGAGAGATGCGTTACCACATCTCTGTCATCCCCTCTGCCCCTCTGAGCCATAAACCACTCACGAGCATTTAACCAACAGTCATTTCTCTTCTGTTCACCTCCTTGCCCTGAATGTGATCCTGCAGGAGCTGCTAGTAGAAAACCACCCAGCCTTCCTCAATGACTCCTCTGATTTGTGTGTGTGTGTGTGTGTGTGTGTGTGTTTCTGTGCTTGCAGCTACGAGCTCTGCAAATCTCTGCAGCACCACCTGATTTGACTTGGTAATGGAGCATTGATGAGTCTTGGGGGAAATTGCAAAAGGAGCACAAAACCATACAGCAAAAACCCACTAGTGTGAGGTGGCAGTAAAGACAGTGGCAGGCTTCTTGATAGAAGCTGACAAAAAGGTAAAAAGGAAAAAGTGAGGTAAAAAAAATGAAGGACTGTAGATAAAGCTGTCATGTGTTGATGCCTTTGGCCGGGTAGTATTTCTACAGGGGGAAAATAAACTAAGAGGTTGAGATGGGCTTCAGCAGCCAGACTTCTCCTGATTTGTATTTTTACTCTGTTGCACTGAAAAAGCTGGTTCTCTCCCCAGGACAGCAGAATATTTACATCTTTAGCAGAGCTCATTGCTCACAGAATATTGAGTTCAGCGTGGAGGACATAAAAGGTAGCCAAGCCAAGAGTAGCAGGGGAGATAAAAGCAGGATCGCTTAAGCACTCAGTGTTATTTGAAGCACATTTCTACTGCTGTTGATGTAGCCACTAGCCTAATAATTCATCTCACCGAGTTTTTATCACTCAGCTCACGCTCACGCATATACGCGCGCACGCCTACACAGAGCGTCTACTCACAAACACAAATTCCCCTTGACGGTGAGGGTAGACCCCTTCTAATATAAAACAAAAGATTCAAAGATGAAATTCTCATCATTCTGCCATCTCACCATGGCCGTCCAACAGATGAGTAGTGCAGCTCCCCTCACAGGGGCATCTTGTCTATGTTATCACTGCTGCTAGTGCTGCAATTAATATTAATGCGCTTTAAAGCACGCTCCAGCAGCCCTGCTTCCCTCTCCCTTGCTTTCTTTGTGTGTGTGTGTGTGACTGTGTGCATATGTGTGACTGTTTGTAACACAGGAGGAAGAGAGCAATAAAGCCAGCGGGGGATAAGAATCTAGGCAGGATATGACAGTCCTCATGTCAGCTGTCTTAGAGCTGGAGGGATATGTGTATAAAGACAAGGGATGAGGCTGAATCCCAACCAGTCACAGACGAGCAGGTAGTAGGGCATGTAGGTAGGAGCTCGCATCATTCACAGCAGCTGGGCTGGGGGCTGTGTGCAGCCTGTTTATTTAGTCATGTTGTAATAATGCTTGACCTTTTCTTTCAAGTCCACACACTGACCTTTAACACCTTACTCCTCTGCAAATCAGTGTGCGAGTGCGTGTCGCTCTCACACACACATGCACATGCTGAGAGGGAAACGAGCAGCTCCTTTGCAGGGAGCTTCATGGTCTGCCAACTCCAGGAGTGGATTGTTCCAAATTAGTATGCATTAGGTGGTTAGTGCAAAGCATTTAATTATGCAAGATGGCACTAAACTGTCTATGTTATGATTAGCCCAACACGTTACAACCTTAATCTCTTCATTTTTTCCCCTCTTTGCATGGGTGAGGAGGAGGTGGGGGTGGTAGTGGTGTGTGTGTGTGGGGGGGGTTGTGATAGGCTGGTGGAGGAAGACGATAGGGGGTGGCTTTAGAAATGCTCCAGTATTCCCTTTAGACATTAGAAATATCCTCAGTATCTCTGCAGATTGTGGTTTTTCTCTGGAAGGATTTTGATATTTTCTTGTCTCCCTTCGTTCCTTCACTCTCGCCCTCAGATACTTTGTCAGACGATATTGAATCAAGTCTCGCTTTCCTTTTATGTGCACAATGTCCCCGCTCTCTGTTTTCACTGGGCTGCTTTTCATGGTAGGCAAGGCTTTTTAATCTTGGGCAGCAGTGGCAGAAGCAGCCTGGGCAAAGTCAGAACGAGTCAGGCAGCCATCCAGGCAGGCAGGCAGTCAGTCAGTCGCTGCAGTGGAGCCCCAGCAGCTCCCCAGAGGAGCCCATTATACAGGAGAGATATCAAACCATGAATCATTTACGCCAGTCCTCCCCTCCCTTTTTCTACCCTCACACGCAGCACTGATGCCCAGCCGGCCGCCTGCTTGCCACTGTCTGCATCTTTAATGAATGATTATTGCAATTCATAAACATGGCCTCCAGTAATTAAAATATTATTGATCCTTTCCGTGGTAGCTTGAAGGTAGACAAAAACATGTTTTACCCTCCTCTTCACACAACATCTCATTTGTCACCATGTTGGATTGAAGAAGTCGCTTCATGACCAGCAGACAGTGATTTATATAGCCAGATTTTTCTCTCTCCTCCTGTTTAGGCATTTTAAG
>JAQQAE010018944.1:0-11057 GCA_029823295.1 Pseudamia nigra | reverse complement strand
GGGGGGGGTTGGTGTAAGGGGACACCCCGCCGGGCCATTTAATGGCTGAATTTTAAAAATCACAGCTGGCTTGGGGGTTTTGTGCCTTTCAGAACGGGGACATTAGGGCCCGAGGCGAAGAAGAACCGTTTGGTTTAATCCTGCTTTGCTGTCGTTGCTTTAAAGTCGACACGTTGCCTGGTTAATTTGATAGATTTGCTTCTGTTGAAGCTGCAGGAACCAAAATTGGGCAGAAAACATCATAATCTGAAAATATGTACATTCTTTGTGATAGTCTATGCGCAGTCCTAATCAAA
This sequence comes from Pseudamia nigra, assembly GCA_029823295.1. NCBI lineage: Eukaryota > Metazoa > Chordata > Actinopteri > Kurtiformes > Apogonidae > Pseudamia > Pseudamia nigra. The sequence goes on along the minus strand of JAQQAE010018944.1, from coordinate 10,761 downwards.
AGACTATTAGACGACGAACAGACCAATATTAGTCCTACGAATAAAACATGGGTGATTTTTGTGCAAATTGAAGTCACTTTTCTTCATGTCAAGCCACAGACTAGAGCAGTAGACAACTTTGACAGAATATGTATCGTGATTGATAATTCCAGCTGTCATTCATGTAGTTAACCTTCTGTGTGAAACGGCATCAGGACCACTTCCTGTGATATCTGCAACGTCCATCTAATGAATGACTGACGTTCCCCTGTAATGACAAGTGATGATGGAAAAGTCAAACTGCCGTCAGCGGTGAAGACCCGTTGACGTGGCACCTGTAGTTTTTGTGTTTGCGGTGCAACATCTGTTTCCGTTGCTGCAGACAGGTCGAACCCAGTACGACGCAAGGCGAAACTCATTCGTGACCTCAAGCTACCGTCCACATGTCAACAGGTTCGTTTGCTAGAATTGTAATATTTTTGCTGGTTCTTCCAGTGACAGACGTCCACACAGTAAACCATGTGGAATCATTCACTATTTGACAGCGTGACGGACACGTAATGGAAGTTTTTTTTTTGCAGGAGTGGTCACGATATTTTTGATCAAAGTTAACCTGTGACCAGTAAATTGGACTTTTGTTAAAGTCTTGTTGGGATGGGGGTCCCTGGACAAAATTCCTCAAAAAGGAGCACGTTTGAGAACCACTTGTCTAATGTGTAATAATTCAATATCTTGCAAAAAAAACAAAGTGAAAGTACGCTCCTTCTTTGCTTCATTTTCCTCATTAATTTCTTTGGAGCGTCGTGGTATTGACTTTCAGTGCATAGCGGAGAGAGTGACAGGAAATATGAGGACGGACGTCACAAAAGGTTCGAAGCTGACACGGCACGGTCACGTTTCAGTCCCAGTGTTCGATGCTCCGCCTCCGGGAGCCAAACAACACGGGCTGAGATTTATGTAGAAGTCCTTCAAAATGCCTGACTGTATATTCAGGCCAATCAAAAGTAAGACTGTTGACTCAGTGAACCTTGTGATGTCTAATCCCTGGATTTTCTACTCGGTAGATCTGCTTATTCTGGATCGATGTCGGCACACGTGCCTTATGTCAGTGCTGGGAATAAATCAGTTATGTACAATACTTGGATATTTAATGACGCTTATGTCGTAAAGCATGATTGATTTATTTTATATTTAATATGATTAAATTGATTTGGCAGTGCGTCCATCCTTTTGTGTCTTTTATGTTGTATCGTCTTCTTTTTGCATCTTTTTTGTCATATTTATTTTGCATCTTTTTAGTGATCGACCGATATGGGTTTTTCAGAACCGATACCGATTATTGGTAGTTAAGGAGGCCGATAACCGATATTCAGAGCCGATATTCATTTGCAGTAAAAGTGTAAAAGTTGGTGTAAAAATGTTGAATAATACAAACACTTCATTTAAATGCCTAAAGCATGTTTATTTAACCAAACAAATAGAAAATAAATAGGTCCAGAAGTGCATGGATCCTAAACTCATGAGTTATTGTAGTGGTCGTGAGCTGCAGAGTTTGTCATGTGACTTTCACGCAAACACACACTATTCTCCACATTACATACATTCAGCCCATTGTTAATACATAGCCTGCGGAGAGTTTAGAGCCAGACCGGACGACTAATGTCACGGTAAAAAACTAATCAGCATATTTTACATCATTTTTGGCTTGTATTTTTTATGTTGTTTTCGTCCTTTGGCAAAATATATGTTGTCTTTGTCTCTCATGTGATTCTTGTCTTTTTGCATATTTTACGTAATTTTCATCGTTGGGCCTTTTTGTGTCCTTTATGTCAATTGTAGCACTTCACGCCTTTTATGTCAGCTTTGTCCTTTTTGATGGTCATTTTCATCTTTTTGTGTCTTTCGCCTTCTTGTGTCCTTTTCCGTTTCACATCACATTTTGAAAAATGCCACACATTTCTTTTTTCAGTTTTGTCCTTTTGTATCTATTACATAATCTGTCATTCTTTGTCAAATTGTTTTGACAAAAAATCATCAGATTTCTACAAATTTCACTCAGGACCATAATATATGAATAATGATTTGACAGTTTTTGCAATATTTGATAAAAGTAGTGACTGATATAAAAATATTTGTTTTATATCAAGAATAAATGAAATCAGATATTTTTATTGTGTCATTAACGATTATCTAGCCAATCATTCGTCCTTTGCTAAAGAGAAGGTTTTTGTGCTTTTATTGTGGCGACTGGTTAATGACTTGTGAGTGTTGGTGGGAGTGGGAGTCACCCCGGGTGGGGTCACCCTGGGTGGAGTCACCATGGGTGGGGTCACCATGGGTGGGGTCACCCCGGGTTGGGTCACCCCGGGTGGGGTCACCCTGGATGGGGTCACCCTGGGTGGGTGGGAGTCATCCAGGATGTCAAGTCCACATCTGGGTTTCTCAGTATTTCCGGGATTGACACCGCCGTTATATAGACCTACCGTATTTTCTGAGCTATATGTCGCTCCGGAATGTTAGTCACATGAGCCAAAAAATGCATAATGAAGAAGAAAAAAACGTGTATAAGTCGCTCTGGAGAACACGTCGTATTTATTCGGGGAACACGCGTCAAGCGAGACCTCGCGGCTCGCCTCCCCGCCTCACCGGGTAAGCAACGGCTTCGACACATTCGGTGTTAAGCTGACGGCAGGTACGGTTGTTAACGGTCATGTCTACATTTTAAATTGTCAGTAATACAGATGTGGCAGATGCAGGTAAACAAGCCTACAGTGACCTTTGGCCGCAACCAATACTCAAAGTAATTAATATACTAGTCGCTCCGGTGTATTTGTTGCTCCCCTAGCCAGACTATGCAAAAAACCGCAATGTGTAATTCGGAAAATATGGTAGTCATGGTCCTATCTGTGCAACTACTGTGTATTGTCTGTCACTCAGTAAGATGTGTGGCATAAGATCCACTGCTTTGGGCTGAACGTGAGCCCCGTTTAAGGACTGTTAAAAGCTTCTGAGACTCCACGAAGCGAAGTTTTGTTTTTATAAGATGGTCCCAGCAATGTTTACGAGGTCAGTTCAAGCACAGTGACCTGTCTGTGGAAGTCAGACGGTGCTATGAGACATTACTAACACAACACAGCTGTTGTAAACAAGGACAAAATCACTCTTTCTGACAAACACTTCACGAAGGAGACGGAAAAGGAAATGTTGAGTTGGTGTAGTTTACTTTAACGTGGATGTGTTTTGGGAAGACAGGCATGGTCATATCCTGCCACGATGTCGTAATTCAAGCCATCTGGATCCATGTAGTGAGCTGTAGATGGAGGACGGACACTGAAATACATGACACGCTTTGAATGGCTTCATCTTGCCCAGGCGGTGTTTGAATTAGACCAAACATAGGAACATGTGTTGATGGCTTTGAATTTGTCAATGCACCCTTTCCATGGAATGCAAATCCTAAATGAATGTTCATGGAGCTTTTCCCTCCATTTGAGCCCATTCAACATTGTTCTGCTTGGTCATGAGATCTTAGTGTCTGTTGCCCACGTTACGCAGCAGGCACTAATGATGTTTCTGTACAATTTAAAGTGGGTTATGGGAAACATCTGAAAAGTTCCAAAAAGGCCGTGCATGCTAGGCGTGTTTTCATTATTAGGTACGCAGCACGTAAACTTGGCTGCACATTGTCATTGTTTTGTTTCTTCATTAGTCCCCGTCGCAACTACCGATCATGTTTTTCCATTTCACTGGAATATCTGGAACAACACCGAAAACACAAATGAAATGTTCACAACATTGTTATTTGTTTGAAAAAGCTGCGTCCATTTCTGTTATGTGGATGTATTCTTTTGTGGAAGAAAAAAATTCCACTTACAGAATTATCAAATTATGAAAACATTAGTTATGAAATTCAGCAAGTTTAAATGTTGCCATTTCCATAGTCATTTTCTAAAATTGCGCTAATGTCATCTGGGCTGCATCAGCTTGGTGGATGTCACTAATGGACCAAGTGACGAAGATATGTGGGCAAAGTTCTGAACAGGAAGTGGTTGTGGCCACACTGGCACATTCCAGTTTGTGGACTCAGGGTTCGTGTACCATACTTGTTTTAACGCCAAACCTTATTCTCTGACCCTGTTCAAGTAGGTTTTTTTTTCATTTTTGCCTAAACAATAACAAAACAGCGAGCATGTCTATGCACTTGGCAGTTTATCCCGTCTGTCAGAAAAATGATTCCTATCTCACATTTTGAAGAATGTTGTGATGAGTTAGGAGTGAGAATGTGGTACACCGTCAACACAGCGGTGTGTGCGTACGGAAAATAATCCAAAGTCTTGGTGAGCTACGTTTTCTCATCTTTCATCGCTCAGCTTTAGGCATGTATACATTTACTGAACTTCATTTGAAAGGGATCATATTTTAGTTTCTGTGTTTACATTGCAGGTAAAACACAACTTAAACAACTGCGCGTCAGTTCAAAAAATACCTCAAATACCTGTAACTCAAACTATAAGTGGAAGTTCCAAAACTTTCACTGCATAGTCTGTATAATCCTACCTCCATCTGGCAGGACTGACCCACATGAGATCTGCTCCAACTATTTATTGACATGTCATGCAAAGAAAACACTGCTGTCATTTGATGCTCAACCTGCTCAGTGTGATTGTCATGGTGTGGTGAAGCGGCGACGAGGTTGAGTTGAAAGACTAGGGGCCCAGGAGGACCGCCGCACTGTAGGCAACAGATAGCAGGCAAGGAAAACACGGAGAGGTCATGTGCTCATCTGTGTCTTATTGTAAGAAACTTTTGAAATGTAAAAGATAGTTAAAATAACAAACATGCATTTGTACCACCTGACCACATAGTAATCGATTATGGTTTCGTTAGCACTTTTGGATTCTGGCTGAGATTTGTCTGGTGTATGTGATAGTATGTACAGTACAGCATCTTGTTCAAACTGCACATATTAACCCTTTCACACAGGGTTGGGCAAGTCCAGGCCTCAAGGACCGGTGTCCAACTGCCTCTGGCCCCGCCCACTGAACCGTCCAGCTTCTGATGGACTGAACACACCCGATCCAGGTCATCAACAGTGGGTAGAGCAGAGACAGTTGGAAAACGTGCATGACGCTGGCCCTCAAGGCCTGGATTTGCCCAGCCCTGCTTTAGCGAGAGGTGGAGCATTAACCCATAATAAAGATTATCGGGATCTCTGTTATATTAATTTATTAATTATATATTAATTTATAGTGAATTAGTGTGATAAACATTGTTCTTTAATCTCTGTACGTTCAGATTTTTTTCCTCATTTGATTTATTTTGAGTTAATATCATCCAGCTATAGTCCACACCACAAAAGCAGCAGTGTGTGGGCTGGCGTGGGTTGGCGTGGGTTGGCGTGGGTTGGCGTGGGCTGGCGTGGGCTGGCGTGGGCTGGCGTGGGTTGGCGTGGGTTGGCGTGGGCTGGCGTGGGTTGGCGTGGGTTGGTGTGGGCTGGTGTGGGCTACTGTGTGGGCGGCTGGGGGTCGGTAGGCAGAATGGGTTGTCCATGACAGTTAAGGCCAATTTATACTGTGACAGAGTAACTCCGTCTCTTTAAAACACTATGCACACACAAGCCAACATGCACACATCGCGAAACACACACGTACCTTTCACCCATTTACCGTGATGCTCACTGCTGTTCACAATACCGTCACCGGTTGCACTTTCCTAGCAGAGTTGATACGGGTGCACACTTTAAACTCGGCAGAAATCACCATTTTCTAGATAACTTTTTAACTTGATCCTGGGACTCACACACACGCACACACACATACAACGCCACTCATCTTCCGGGCTGCCTTAGCTCCGCCTCCACTTCTTCTCTCCATCTGTGGGTTGCCAAGTCCAAACCGTTGTCATGAGGAATGGTGCTTATAAACAGTTGTGCGCGGGAAAAATGGTGGGTGACGTCACTAGTCGGATGCCATTTAACAATTTTTTTCAGCAATAAAATGGCTATAAGACCTTCTGTGGGAATCTATACTGACCAGACCATGGCAGTAGTTCCCTCACCTGAGGTGAGGATTTAGAAGGGCTGTTCAGGGGGTAAAACAGAGCATTTTTGAGGTTTATTTATGTGGGTCATGGGTGGAGCCACAAAGGTTTAAGGGGGAGGCCTCCTGAACAAAGAGCATTCATGTGTTTGCCTTCTACAAGGAAGGTAGTAGCTGCCTGCTGGAGTTAATGAGCTCTGAAAGTGCAGGGGGTTTTGTGTAGGTATGGTTTCTGTCTAAAACCTGTTTTTTCTTTATATTTATGCAAGTCTTGTACGCACTGTTTGCTTGTTTTTTTCCCACTAAAAATGTGGGTAATAAAATCAGTCTGGACCTGACTTGCTAAGTCCGCATACGCATACAGAGGTTGTGTTCCATCCAGTCTCAGCGTACATTACGTAACAAGTTTGGTACGTTTTTTGAGGAGCTTATGGATACGTACCTCAATGCAGAAAACAGAGCAGTACCACCGGAAGTCGTGGGGGCAGTGTTGCGCAGTATAGCAGAAAAGAAAAAGAAGAGAACGCACCATAAAAACTGAAATATTAAGAGAAATGGCTCAACTTTTTGAGGAGAGAATGTGCCATAGACTGCATGTATTATTGTGATCCCGGATGACATCTTGGTGCCAAAAAAAAATACAACCATATTTGGACGAACGGCAGAGCATAGGGAAAGCTAACTATCCGCTAGCCTATGGACACGCTAAAACGTCACCAAGTAGTGCTAGACAAAGTCATATGATGTTAGTGTAAACACTTACAGGTAAAACTATGAACATATTGAATAAATAGAACATACGAAGGTCCGACCCCACTGGTGAGACTGGTTACCATAGCAACATATCAATCAAACCCCAGCACGGCAGTGATTTGTTGGGAGTATTTGCCGTGATAGCTTAATAACAGAGCAAAAAAGTTAAAGATGGGCCAGATCAGTTATTAGAGGGTCCAAATAAAACATGTGTTACATTTTTGTATTATTACATCTCTTGTGATTTTTTTGTCCTTTTGTTTTTGTCCTTTTGTGTTTTCCCCCTTATTTCTGATATGTTGCCTCACACTTTCAAATTGTCACAAATAATCTAAAGCCACAAATGGCCATAGTTTGTAATGATAGTTATCTCTAAATGAAAATGTTTACTGTGTTTTTTTTTGACATATCCCGCTAGCCCCACATGTTGATCCAATGGACCGTACTCACAAAGTTGAACGTTCTCTTCCTCTGATGTCACCGTGTATAATTCTTATCAAATAGGAACTTTTATTTTGAAATATGGCCTGGGGTCACTGTAGAGTTTCACTGTAGGTTTCTGATGAACCTGGAAATTGTCATTGCTAAGGCCTGCAAACATCAGATGTAATGTGAAAATGGTTTGCTTATGTGAGTAGGAAATCTGGTTAAAAAAAAGTTTGAAAGTAGAGGAGTAAATGAATTATCAGCTCTTGATACAGAGACCCAAAACTCTTTGGGATGAGTTCTACTTCACCGGCAGTGAATGCCTCAGTTGCTCATAACTTGCTAATTGTTGTGTGAATCATGAGCGGGCAGACAATAAAGGGCACCATCCATTCAGGCAGTGGCTGTTATGGGCCAGTTGGCACCGCGCCATCCAGTAAGAGGTTCAGAGAGGAGAAACATAGGGCAGCCTTAGGGACATTAAATATTTAGAAGGTCCAGTGAAAGATTTGCAGGCCTATTTGTCTGCACACACAGTGGCATTGCCGACATGTGAGACAGTTGTGAAGTCCGTGCTTGAATTCCACTCCTCAATGGCCACTTTACTGGCTGGAAGCTCAGTTAGTGCCATGTTCAACAGGACCATAGGGGTGTTTCACAACTCTACTTAATAGCCTTGTTATTTGGGTTTAGTGATAGACTTGAGTTGCCTGAGGTTTTTTTTGGCAGCTTAGTTTCCTGCCTTGAACTTACCTTGTTAAAAGCAGAGTAAAGACACAAGAAAGCAAGTGCACAGTAGTAAAGATTTTATATTAAACCGATTTGCCAGGATTAAATCTGTCCTGTAATAATTTCATGGTGAGATTTAGGCACTAACAGCACTTTGGTAACTAGTTTAATATAGAAAATGATCGCAAGGATTAAAAATGAGTCCGTGTATTTTGTCACCTAACCGACGTGATCTTATTGCTTTTGTGAATCCACCATCCACATTACCTTTCTCTTGCCCTTTTTGTTTTATTTTTTTAGTTATTTACCTTTTATTTACCCAGCACAGACCCACGCTGGTAATCCAGCGGCAACTGTGGCTGAGCTGAGTCTCAAAAACTGCAGTAATTGCAGTGTCCAGCAGGGGATGAATCCAAAAAGAATCTGTATATCTGTACAGAGTCAGTGTCAGTATACAATAGAAATACAGTAGTACCTCACTGTACGAACGCTTCTCCCTACGAAATATTCACGGTACGAAAAAAAAATATTTGCGCCAAAAATGTGTCCCGGCAACCGCAAAAAAACATCAGACTATGAAAGAGATCGACCCAGAAGTGACTGTGATGTTCCCGCTAGCTCGCTAATATCAGCAGCTACCCACCTAGCAACGTGCTAACAACAATCCAGTAGCCTCAGACATCTGTAAACAAAAGCCGTGTCATAAATCAAGGTAAGAATACATTCTAAATCATTTTAAGAACTAATTTCATTCATTCCGTTTCAGAATGAATGCTATTAGCACTAGCCGCTAGCGCTCTGACTTCCAGGTCATTCTCTTCGAGACCCGGAAGTGATGCATAGCGGCTGGCGTTAGTGGCTAGCGTTAGCATTAGCAGCTAGCGTTAGTATTAGCGGATAGTGTTAGCAGCTAGCGCTCTGAGTGACGCAGGCATAACGCAGGCGTCGTTGTCCACATAATTCATCGCTGTTAGAATCAATTATTTTATAATTTTTAATATTTTTTTTCGTCGTTGTCCAAATTTTACGTTGTTAGAAGCGGTCGTTATCCGAGGTTCCACTGTAATTATCGCTGTAAGGAATGGATTAATTTCGTACGGTGAGGTACCACTGTAGTGATCGAAGAACCTTAACAGCCTCCTACCATTTGAATAGGTACATTTCATCAGTTAATCTGGCAAAGAAAATGCGTTTTGGTTCGTATTCTGATCTTTACCTGCGCTTTCTATGCGCTTTGGCTGTTTTCCTCAAAGTCCAGTTCATTCTGTGCACTGGAGTCAAAATATTTTCATTTTTAATAAGTTCACGAAGTTCACTCGTTTGAAATCATGTTGGCGCCGCAGCTCACCAAAGCCACTTCACGTGGATTATAAAATGCTTTTCTTGGCTTAAGCAGAACTGGAGGAAGAGTATGACCTGGAGGTTTTTTTTGTGGGGGAACAAATGCTCGCACTCTGCGTCTGAGTCTGGTCCTGCACTAATTGAGGACCCAGATATTGTCTTGTCAATGAAAGCCCTCTTTGTCCCGGTTACCTCTCTTCATCTACTGTATCCCCGGGGCCTCTGATGTCGCCACAGGCATAACGTCATTGTCTCAGTTTATTACAGCGGATTGAAGTGTCACTTGAAGGTGAAGTATTAGCCAGCAAGCGGGCTGTTTGAAGGCGTGGTGTCTTGTGAGCTAAAAGTTTGTGGCCCCAGTAGCGGAGACTTTGGGGGACTTTGTGAGATATCCGACGAAAAGTCTGTTCACTGCACCATGTGGATAAGATGTTAATGGTGCCTACGCAGCCGAGGGCAGAACCTGGGGATAGAGGCAAAAATGCCCTCGCTAAAAGGTTGATTGATAATTAGCATGAGCTCAAATCATTATTTTGCTCAAGTTTTAAAGCTGATTTTTGCTTCTGAGTGAAAGTTGAAGAAATTGGAGAAGTTCAAAAGGTGCTAAAACATTTAAATGGTGACAACATTGTAAAAAACACAGAAAGACAAAAATGACAAAATCGTACATTGGCTTTAGCAGTTCTTCTTCATCTGCTTCCATGTCATTAGACATTTTGCATGTTTATTACGGCAAAGGTTTTACGCTGGATGCCCTTCCTCTTGAGTGGCCTTGGGACTGGCACCAGAACCACAGTGGTTTGTGGCTCAATATTAATATCTAACAAGATTAATCCAAAGTGAATCCAACAAACAGCAAAATGTCAGCTCTTAACAAAAGAAAAATGGTTCATCACGGCACATTGTACACATTAAATGTCACAATATAAAATATATCTTCTACCATAACACAATCCTACTTCTGGCATGGAGTCTGCAAACCCTGCCATTGTTCCTGGAGCTCCGGGCTCGATGGTAATCTCTCGTCCCATGGGATTCTCCTCCTCAGTTCACACCCCATGGTGTGGGATTTGCGAAGGGGGTAGAAGAGAAGTGGCTGCAAACATGGCAGCTCTTGAGGGACGGGTGAATGAGTGGAATTCAAGGATGGCTTGAAAAGCACTTGGCGCATCATGAGAGTCAATCGGAAGATAAGACGGCATGGCGAGAGGAAGGAGGAGAAAGAATTGAAAGTGAGGTTTGAAATGCACAATGGCATTCCCGAGAGGGGCCTCAATGAAATCTTGAAAGGTCTATTCAGGCAATAAAAAAAAAAAAAACACATTGGGTGGTAGCTGGTGCTTGCGTTAGTACGTCTGCATGTGACAGTTAAAATATGCTTGCTTATGTGTGACTTTGAGGACTGTGTCATAGCTGCAGTCCAGATCAGGCCTCGCTTGTAGAGTCAAAGCTGACGGTGTAGATTTCTTTGGAAAAGAGACGATAAATGGGTGGG
>JAQQAE010018943.1:0-11058 GCA_029823295.1 Pseudamia nigra | reverse complement strand
TTATATGAGAACTGAAGGATAAATCCTGATCCATGATCACACCCAAGTTCCTCACAACTGTACTGGATCTACTGAAATGTTGTCTATGTTAAGGAAGGCATTAGGGAGGGAACTCGTTCGATTTTTTGGACCAAGTATCATAACTTCGGTTTTATTTTTGTTCAGAAGTATTAGTTCTCGTTGCAGTAAAGTATGCAGTCATGTACAGGAAGTTCAAAACTGGTCCTCTGAAGCTACACAGACTCAACATATGTTCAGCAAAGAACCCAATAATTCACCAGAAAGAGGCAAAATATTCCACAACATTAACAAATTTACAAATTTTAAGTTCAGTGAACAGCAAAAAAACAAACTCCAGATGTAGTTGTAATGTAAGTATGTAGAAGTACTCATAAATCAAAGTACTTGAGGTAGTGAGTAACTTTATATCACAGAACAGATTAAGTTAATCTTTTTTGGGTGATTTGTTCATTTTTGTGGTTTATTTAATTCATTTATTTTTAACCTTTTTTGCTTTGTTTTTTCATCATATTAATTTTTTTCTCGTTTACTTGATTACTTTCTTCTTTTTCCTTTTTTTGGTTCATTTTGTTGCTTATTTTGTTGGTTTTTCAGGACGGCTGTTCATGTTTCCTTCAGATTTGTTCATTTTCTTGGTTATTTTTGTTCAACTTGTTGAACTTTGTTCATTTCGTGGATAGTTTTGCTTCTTTTTGTGCAGTTTTGTTGATACTGATGAGTATTTGCTTCGTTATTTTGTTTTGAATTACTTTGCTCATTTTCTTGGTTATTTAATTCAGTATGAATATCATTTTCATCCTTTTGTTTCTTCAATGTTCATCGTCTAAGTATCAAGTATTTTATTCATTCTAGTGATGATTTTGTTCCTTTTTGTCAATTTTATTCAATTTTCTTGGTTATTTTTTATTTTGTGCATCTTTTTTGGTTCAGGTTTATTCATGTTTGTTGATGGGTTTTTCTTGTTTTTTTTTCACTTGGAGCAATGGTAAAGTACTCTACAAAACATCTCCTGGGAAAAACTACTTCAGTACAAGGAGTAAATGTATTTGAGTACTAGTACCTGTGAGGACGGTGGAGGGTGTTGTGATGTTGGCCTGTCGTCTCCCTGGTTACGTTGGAACATCGCTGTTATGTTATACTGGTAACTTGGCTTATGTATTTATTCTCTTGACCTGTTGCATTCGTTCTCCTCGTCCTCCGTCGGTGTTGAGTAACGCGTCCCCACCGAGAGCGTCTTAAAACATCATTGTATCACACAAAGCTGAGCGTAATTACAAGATAAGTCACTTCACACACACATGTGGAGTATGGATGGCTGAGTTCATCTCCTAGCAGCCCTAATAGTTCTGTCTTAGCCCTGTCTAAATGTCAACCTACCCCCCCTCCTCCCCCCGTAATGAGAAAGTCCAGACGGAGCGCTTTTTAATGACTTTGTCAAACACTCACAGACCTGCCGCCGAGGCTCCTGGGAGCCCAACGCCTCTAGACGACGGCCAGCAGGAGATTGAATTTGATCTCAGTTTGGGTCAAAACGTCTGATGTGGCTGAGTCTTATGTGTTTGTTTTGTCTTGGCTTTGACGTTGGACGTCGTGGTCCTATTTGTCAAAGCGTGGGAAACCTCGACCGAATGTCTCCGAGTAAATACAGCTCAGCGTTGTTCATCCCAAACACCTTAGAGGTTGTTCAAAAAGGAGGTACTAGACGATGGTGTCAAAACTGGTTGGTCCTCCAATGAAAATGTGCATATCAGTTCAAATAGATAATTATCATCCCTCCTTGAATCACTGGTGGAGGGGTTCATGTGCCTGACTGATCCTAGGTGCTATGTTGTCGGGTGGAATTCTCCCCTGGTAGGGTCTCCCAAAAACTGGCCCTAGGTGACAGGTCAGACTAAGAGCGATTCAGAAGACCTTTATGACTATGACGTCCTGTGGGCCCCCCGCCTGCAGGAAGGGTCATAAGAGTCCGGTGCTGTGTGGTTTGGGTGGCAGCTGAAGGCGGGAACCGATTCTGGTTGCCAAAATTAGCTCCAAATGGGAGGAGGCCCTGAGGCAGACCCAGGACACGCTGGAGGGACTGTGTCTCTCAGCTGGCCTTGGAAGGCCTGGGGGTCCCCCCAGAGGAGCTGGAGGAGATGCCTGGGGAGAGGCAAGTCTGGGCTTCTCTGCATATTCTGCTGCCCCTGAGACCAGATCAGAAATGTTACGAGGATCAATGTATTCGATTGTGGTCGTGATGTGGATCATCGTCTGGATCCAGAAGATTTTTAAAGGATTCTTCTCCTTTATGAGATGGAAACAAATTCATCATGTGTCCTTGAAACGACACAAATAAGTGGTTCTAGTTTGTTGTAAATTTAACAGAGAAGCATCAAGATGAAAATGATGTAAAAAATAGAAAGAAATGATGCAAATGACAAAGAGAAGGTTGAAAAGATGCAAAAAGCCAAATACAATGTAAACGTAGCAAAGATGAAAATGATGAAAAAAGAAAAATAACATACATGATGAAATAAAATATAAAAGATTCCAAGATACAAAAATGATATGAAAAGCTTAAACGGCACAAAAGCCAAAAAAAGTCACAAAAATAACCAAATACTTTTTATTTTTAAAGCTGGCTCTGGAAGGTCATAACACATTCACAGTCACTTCATAACAATGATAATGCTTCAAAATAATAATATTCCAAGATAATAATGATCCAAATATAATTTAAAATGGAGCAGCGTGGACCATCCGGGAGCCATGACTGTTATGATGAGGTGATGGGCGGAGCTTGGCCGTTTATAAGTCGCAAACTGGATGTAAATGGATGTTTTTCAGATGTTTTGTTCTTTACTCATACTTTACGCAGATGATACTCAGGCGTTCGATGTTCAGTGAGCTGAGCACAACGGCAATGTTACTTTAAAGGCCGATTTATGCTCTACGCTAAGTGTGTTGGGTATGAAATGTTGTCAAACATTGTTGGCATTTACACTCCAGTGGATGTACACAATACATCCACTAGAGGACAGTGTGGAGTTCAGACTGTCCTCTAGTGTGGAGCTATATTGGATTTATCTCTAAAATACGAAGTGAAAAATGTTTTGTCATGAGTCATTATGCTCTCAAATATTTTATTTGGACCGTCTCATAAGTGATCTGACTCCATCTTTAACTTTTTTGCTCCGTTATTGAGATATTCCAACATATGTTGCGATGCTAGCTAGTGTCTCTGGTGGAGTCAGACCAAGTCGGACCATCGTATCTTCTATTTATTCAATATGTTCATAGTTTTACCTGAGATTCACTCGACTGCAGCCGTGGTAAGTTTTTGCAGTATGACTTTGTTTAACGCTGCTTGGTGAAGTTTGCTGCGCGTCCGTAGGCTAGCGGTTAGTTAGCTTTCCCTATGCATCGGTTGCACCACCGCTGTTTGTCCAAATATGGTTGCATCCTGTTTTTGGCTCCAAAATGCCGTCCAAGATGACAATAATACATACAGTCTATGGCACAGACTGTCCTCAAAAAGTTGAGCCATTTCTGTTAATCTTTCGGTGTGTATAGTGTGTTCTGTTCTTTTTTCTTCTGCACTGCGCAACACTGCCCTCATGACTTCCGATGGTACCGCTTTGTTTTCTGTGTTGAGGTTTATGGATATAAACTCGAAAAGGTACCAAACGTGGTACATAATGTACACAGAGACCGGATGTGAACTTAGCGTAGCGTGTGCTAGGCCTTAAGCCAAAGTTCCTCAGATGCTACTCGTGCCGTTCTGTCGACCGTCAGTGGCCATGTTTGCCACCGTCTGACACCGTCTGCCTTGAATGTTTCGACGGAGACAGACGGGGTCGCTAGGCGGCGCAGTGTGACACAGATGAAACCAAAGAGTTGCATTCTCAAACACACGAAAAGGAAAAAAGATAAAAATGACCCAAAAAGCATGAAAAAAGACGAAAATAAAACAGCATGAAATGAGCAAAAGTGAGCTTTTGAAATTGTTAAATAAAATGATGTTTAACATTTTAAGCATCATGTGAAAATTCTGAAACACTGAAATATAACATTGTGAACAAATTCAGACCCAAAAGACAAATACTGTTACGATAAATCATCACAGTATGAAGTATTTACATAAGAGTAATTTTGCTTCTTATTCCTCATTGCCTGCTAAATTCTTAAACAATATGTTTCTGATTAAAACCTGAGTTTTCTGCCAGATCTGCCTCTTCGTCTGCACCTGGTCGACGATTCTGTGATGATGAGTGGCGGCCGAGACCCGTCCATCTCCCAGAAAATGTTTTCTTCACGTTAATGGGACGGTGCAGCCCCTGGTTCTGAACGTGGGGGGGGGGGTCTCACCCCACACAGTTCAGGAGCTTCATCAGGGGGTTCGTTATAAATCCTGAAAGAGTTTTATAAATGATGCCCCGAGAGGTTTCCACATTCTTAAAGCTGCACTTGAAATCTTTGTGCGTCACATGGAGAATGCAGTGTGTGAAAACTCAGACACATTAAAGTTTTTCCTTTTTTCCAGACTTTTCTACCTCGCTGCAAAGGTAAATTCTCATCTTAAACAAACCAGGAAGCACAAAACACAAGTCTATGTATCTCCTGGAAATCGTCTCGCAAACACTCAGTTGTGAGACTTTTTTCAAACCTCTGAACGTACAAAGTGGTTGGTTGAAATCTGCGGCTGTATTTCACCGATTTTGGGTGCAACGGATCTAACGTTGGGTAGCCCATCAGCAGCCAGCATCATCCCTCCACCATGTCCTGGGTCTGCCCCAGGGCCTCCTTCCAGTTGGAGCTAGTTTTGGACCACCTAGGCTCCCACCTTCAGTTGCCACCCAAGCCACACTGCACCGGACCCTTACGACCCTTCCTGCAGGTGGTGGGCCCACAGGAAATTCATCATCATAAGGGTCTTCCGAATCGCTCTTAGTTTGACCTGTCACCTAGGACCAGGTTGCCTAGGGAGACCCTACCAGGGTTTTCATTCTGAAATAACTACAGACTATTTTGAGCAATGATGGTGCAAATGTAATCTATTAAACTACTGCAAATGATCATGTCATGGGTACTTTAAAGAGGCGGATTTACTGATAACACTCACCTATGGTCTCCTCATCTGTTAGGGGCTGATACTATCTCTGGAACTAGTTTCCTAATCCATCTACAGCCGTGTCATGCAGCCAAATATGTTCTCATAATAAAAATTTTCAAATTAATTGTTATTTTGTTCAAGTTTAAAGGTGAAGTTTTGGTCCCAAGAAGACAATTATGTATGGTTTGAATTATTAATAAGAGTTAGAACAACACACAAACAGCTTAAAGATGAAAACATTGCAAAAACAACGCAAAAAGACAAAATTGATGTAACAGACAAAAAGTTTAAGACACAAATATGAAAGGTGAACAATGCAGGAAGACAAAAATGATGCAAAGTAATAATGATGCAGTGTAATGAGAAACGAAAAGACACTCTGTCAATAGAAATAATGTCAAATCCTACAATTATTCATGTTTAAAGGTTGATTTTTGGTCCCAAGTGAATGTTGAAGACAGATGTGTATAGTTTAACGTGTTAGTAAGAGACGCAACAAGATAGAAACAACATACGTGATTGTATGTTTGTATTTAAAGTGAAGATTGAAAATGAAGATGGCACAAGACAAAAACACTGTCAAAGATCCCAAAATATGGAAAAGATGGAGAAAGACAAATAAAGGTGCAAAAATGCAAAACAACAAAATGACCTAAAAGATCCAGAACGACATGAAGGATCCAAAATCTAAACATGATTTAACACACGAGGACAAAAACACTGCGAACGACCCAGAAATGAAAATGGCAAAATGATGAAAATGATCGTGTCGAGACGTAAAAGATGCAAGAGGACAAACAAAAACAACAGAAAAGAGAGAAAACATGCAAAAAAGATGGAGAAAAAGACAAATATTTTCACGCAAACGTGTTTTTTGTGACACTAAATTAAACAGCGTGAGTTCTCATCAAACAAACATGGAAACATCAGAAATCAGTCCGTAGTTTCCTTCTGTGTGGTCGAACGGTTCCAAAAAATCAATGCAAATCTATTCGTAGCATTTTAAAATAAATATCCTGAGAGGAAACATCCTCGGTGTAAATACGACCACAGACCTCATTCCACATGGATTTTCCTGTGTTTGTCTTGGACCTCCATCACGGTGTGTGTGTGTGTGTGTGTGTGTGTGTGTGTGTGTGTCCCGTACTTCCTATGTTGTGAGGACCACTGTGAGTTTTAGACCAACAAAGCGAGGTCCTTTATGGGAAGTGAGGACATTTTAGCCGGTTCTCACTTTGATTTCATTCCAGTTACCTCCAAATGCTACCTATGCTAACTACATGCTACCCTCTGTTTTTCCTGACAGGTCCTCAGAGAGTCAACAGTGAGTTTGGTTCCCCCAAAATTTTCATGCACATTTAGGTCGCACCCTACTGGTAGTGTATAGATGAAGAGCGCCATCTAGTGTCTACAAATACTATTTTTGTGCATCTCAGTTAAACAGAAAAGGTGGGACTCACTTCTAAGGTCTGACTGAGACTGTACAATTGTGTGTGTGTGTGTGGGGGGGGGGGGGGGTGTGTGTGTGTGTGTGTGTGTTTAACTACGAGGAGTAAATCTGAGATGGAAATGCGTGAGTGAAGAGGTTTGTGCCAGTTCTGTTTTTTGGTCCAGGTCTTCAGAGGGGTTCTGTTTGAGGACTTAGACTCTTAAAGTTATTTTTAGGTTTGTATAGCTCCACTGCAGGGACCCCTAGGTATTCCCACGGCAGCCGAGAGACACAGTCCCTCCAGTGTCTCCTGGGTCTGCCCCAGGGTCTCCTCCCATTTGGAGCAAGTTTTAGCAACCGGGAATTGGACCACCCAGGCCTCTGCCTTCAGCTGCCACTCAAACCACACAGCACCAGACCCTTATGACCCTTCCGGCAGGTGGGGGGTCCACAGGAAGACATAGTCATAATGGTCTTCTGAATCACTTTTTGTCTGACTTGTCACCTAGGACCGTTTTGCCTTGTGAGACCCTACCAGGGGCAAATTGCCCTCCAACAACATGGCTCCTAGGGTCACTCGGACATTCAAACCCCTCCACCATGATGAGGAGACGATTCAAGGAGGAACAGTTTTAAGTTACCACCTTCAAAATAAAAGCTTAGAATGACGTGTAGATTTATAGTCTGTCATCAATGTATCAAGAGTTTCAGTAACTTTCTGTGTTCATCTCTGTGTTCCATGGTGCGACATGATGTACCGACACAACAGCCAATCAGTGATCTGTATGATTTTACATCACATTTATAGATCAAATAGAACTGCAGCAAAGCAGGGACCAAAACCTGTCTACGTTGTCCCACCTGGTACCTGGTGCAGTGTGCACGACACACATCAGCAGCTGAGTCTGGTGGAAACCAGGCTTTAAGGTGGTGACGTGTCGTCACTGGTGCCGACATCTGAGGCCCGTTCGTACGCTACGCTAAGTCCACATACTCAGACAGACGGGTCGTCCCTCCGGTCCCAGCCTGCATCACGTTACGAGTTTGGTCCGTTTCCGAGGGGCTTATGGATCCGTCCTCAACGTGGAAAACGGTGCAGTGCCAAGGGAAATTGTGGGGGCGCTCTAGCACAGTACATCTCATGTGGTGGACGAATAGAGGAACAGAACACAACATAAACACAGAAGTGGCTCAACTTTTTCAGGACAGTTTGAGCCAAAAAAATGATACAACCATATTTGTACAAACGGTGGCGGCGCCAGCGGAGCATAGGGAGGCTAACTAACTGCTAGCCTGCGGATGCGCTAAACCTTCACCAAGCAGTGTTAAACAAAGTCATGTTACAGTGTTTGTTAGCGTAAACACAACTACAGCCGAGTGTATCTCACGTAAAACCATGTCCATATTGAATTAATATAAGATACGAAGGTCCGTCTCCACTGGCAGCACCAGTTACCATGGCAACATGTCATCAAACCCCAATACGGCAGTGATATGGTTATTTGCCGTAATATCTTAATAACAGAGCAACAATTTAAAGATGGACCAGATCACTTATTAGAGGGTGAAAATAAAATGTTTGAGACATAATGACTCATGACAAAAATCTTTCCGCTTAGTATTTTCAGACAGAATCTAATGTAATTTCACGCTAGAGGACAGTCTGAGCGCCACACTGCCCACTAGTGGATGAATTGTGTACATCCATGCCAACGTAAAGTACACATTGGAGTACAACAAATGCCAACCATGTTTGACAACCTTTGCTACACAACACACTTGCGTAGAATGTAAATGGCATTTATGTAGAGTATGAATAGTGTTTTACAGCCTATTCATCTTCCAAAGATGTTTGACATAGAGAAACCACTGAGGACGTGTGAAATCCACATTGAACTGAACGAGTGGTTGTATGTTTTCTTTGAATCCAGGAGGAGATGGAGAACAAGGCCATGTATCTGAGCACATACGAAGAGAGAGAGAACGGGTCCGTGTACGAAGAGGCCTACGACGGCCACAACCTGTCCAAACTCAACCTGTGTGATGAAGGTAAGGCTAGAGGGATGCAGGGTTGGGCTACACGTCTTCTAACAAAATCATCGAAGCATTACCCGAACATCTCTAAAATACACCGAGGTTCCTGCAACTTATGTTAAATTAAATTACAGACTACCTGCTGTGAAAGTTGTACAGTAATGAAAATCAGAACTCAGGCTGTTAGTAGAGACATGGAGGACTGGATCACCTGGAAATCAGTGATGTGTTGAATTCACAGGTTTTGATCAAGGATGATGTTTGATTTTTTTTTTCCCTGAAATGGTCACGTCAGTGGAGCTAATCAGGGAAGGATACGTGGCAATGTCATCGTCTGTGAAAGTCGGTGTTTTTGTCCACACAACAATGAAGTTTTCAAAGTGACGTAGACACAAAAGCTTTTCCCACCGTCTCCACACGACTCTGGTGTTGAAACCAAGTAGAAGAATTCATTTATTTTAAACCATCAATCCCCAGTCATCTCCTCCAGCTGCTCTGGGGGGTCCCCCAGACATGGTCCCTCCGGTGTGTCCTGGGTCTGCCCCAGGGCCTCCTCCCAGTTGGAGCTAGTTTTAGCAACCAGGAATTGGACCGCCCAGGCCCCTGACTTAAGCTGCCACCCAAACACACAGCGCCAGACCCTTACGACCCTTCCTGCAGGTGGGGGGTCCACATAGTCATAAGCGTCTTCTGAATCCAAGGCGTGTGGTTGTCCTTCTGTCGACTGGATTGGAAATTTGGTTTGAAGTCATTTCGCTACCTATCCAGGAAGCGAAATGTTTCAGTACAGGTAGCGAAACTGAAGAAGCCTTGTTTTGCTACGACGTTTTGCTAATTTGGTTTGAAGCCTTTCGCTACCTGGACACGTCTTCAAACCAAATGTCCAGTCCAGTCGACAGAAGGAAAACCACACGCCTTGGACACCATGACCTGGATGACTGAGAATTTTCACAGACAGGTCTTCTGAATCGCTCTTAGTCTGACCTGTCACCTCAGACCAATTTAGCTTGGTTGAGACCCTACCAGGGGGGAATTCCCCCCGACAACATCGCTCCTAGGATCACTCAGGCACACAAACCCCTTCACCGTGATAAGGTGGTGATTCAAGGAGGGGGCCTTTGAAGCCAAAAATATTGAAAAAGACGCTAAATTTGACGTGTAGCACGGATCATGCAGGAGACGTGGTGTGTTTTTTTATGTGTGTAAACTCAGAACTGAGGGAAAGGTGCATTTTACAGACATGTCCAAGGTCCTACAGCTGCATGAGGCATGCATCGCAGTCCTTCTGTCCATAAAGTGTCCATGTCCACATGAAATCCAAACAGTGATGCACCATGTACAGACCATGCTGTCATCATTTGGCATTTGCTCGTCTTTACTCTGGTCGTCCGACGCTAGGAATGTCCACAACCGACATCTGCAGAAGTGTGTGTCTGTTTGTGTGTGTGTGTGCTGGTGTGCGAATCCACAGTCGACTGTCTGGCGTTCTCCGGTTTCCACTTTCAGCCCGTCGCGCTCGGTGGGAAAGAATTAGCGACTATTAACAGAAGAATTTGTTGATGTTGAACCGGACGCGGGTTTCACACGTCACGTCGGTCCTCGTTTACGTTCACTAATCCCACGACATTTTCACACCTCGTTCAGTCAGAGCAGAGTTCCCACGCTGTTTCAGCTCCAGATCCGAAAGAGAAACCTGACATCTGTCATACGACGACCCAAACCCATCTCCGTTCACTGGAAACTCATCTGCATTTTGAGTATTTTACTGAAATAAACTAAAGCCCAATAGACTGAAGTCGTGTTCAGGCTTTTACAACCTTAAAACGAGATGAATAGAATCGTTCATGAAGTAATTTTCTTTATTATTATGGACATAATTATGAAGAAAATGAACCAAATATGCAAAAATAATCAAACTAATAAAGAAAATGAAAAAAATCATGTAGAAAACAAGGCAAAATGGACAAAAACGAGCAGAAATGGACAAAAAATAAGAAATTAATGAAAAATATGAACAAAACTGAACCAAATGTACAAAAAACAAATTAAACAAATTAATGAAATGAATGACCCAAAATGGATAAATATGAAAAAACGCACAAATGAATGAAGAAAATACCTATGAAATTGAGTCAAAATTTGCAAAAAAATGAAGTAATGAAATGAAAGTTAAGAAAAATGAAAAAATTATGAAGAAGCTATACAAAATAATGAACAAAAACTGTCAGAAGTTAACATAATAATGGAGAAAATTAAGAAAACAATCAAGAAAATAATGAAGAAAATAGCCAAATATGCAAAAATAATCAAACTAATAAAAGAAACGAACAAAATTATGACGAAAACGAGGCAAAATGGACAAAAATGAACAGAAATGGACAAAAAATAAGAAATTAATGAAAAATATGAACAAAACTGAACCAAATATACAAAAAAAATAATAAAATAACAAATGAAAATGAACAAAAGTGAGCAAAATAAT
>JAQQAE010018942.1:0-11058 GCA_029823295.1 Pseudamia nigra | reverse complement strand
ACACTCTTCCTTTTTCAGCTTCCACCACTTTGTCTTCTGCTCTGCCTTTGCCTTCTTCACCTTCCTCACCACCAGGGTCATCCTGCACAATGGATGAAACATGTGGATGAAATGCCCATGCGACAAAAAACTTGTGCAGATACTCCTGAACTTGTCCCCACATGGATAACATCTAAGGATTGATAACCATGATATCGAGTGTGTACTGTACCTGGGTGCAAATGTATCTGCCCTCCCCCTGGTTTCATTAAAGGTCCAGTCTATGATGTTGCCAAAGTAGCTTATAGCGGTCTGAGTAGTGGTCATTGTACAGTATACTGTATGTTTGGACAGGTGACGTGCCAGTCAACACATCTTACAAACTCAATAGGTGCATGAACTCATGCAGTCTCTTGTGGAGATGAAAAAAGCTACTACAGTGGTACCCCGGATAACAAATGTAATCCTTTCCGGCGTCACGTTCTGTGACGGAATCATTTGTTATCTGAAGCGAGTCGTTTCATAGGAATACATGTAAAACCAATTAATCCGTTTTGGACCCACGATAAACTCCCATATAAACTTATTTATTACACACCCGTACATGCACATTTATTCATTATTATTATTTTAAAAGGAAGTTATGTTAATTATCTGAAATGGAATGCATGAAATTAGTTCTAAAAAGGATTTAGAATGACACTTACCCAAGAGGATGAGACGGAGTGCAGGTAAGTAAGTAAGTAAACTTTTATTCCAACAGCACCTTTTAAAGATTAAAAACAACAATTAATCATCAGTCTTTCATCGGCTTATGACCCGGCAGCTTCTTCTCCTTGGCCGTAATGAATGTTCTCTGGCATTTTCTTCCAGAACAGTCCTGTTTCTTTACAATTAAACACTTGTTGAGGAAGGTATCCTTCCTCAGTCACGAGCTCTTTGAAGCGCTTAAACTCTTCGGCAGCCGTCCGATCGGAACTTGTCGCTTCCCCATATCCATTTCCTTCTCTTTGATCCAAAGCAGTGGTAGCTGCTCCATATCATCATGCAGGGGGCAACGCTGCTTGGAAAGCTTTGTTACTCCCTTAGCTGGATTCACAGACATGATGGCTTCTTTCTGCTTCAGTACGGTGCATATGGTCGAATCGCTGCAGTTGTATTCTTTCGCCAGGTCGGTCACTCGAACGCCACGTGATTGTTTTTGTATTATCTCACACTTCACATGCAGCAACATCGTATTATGAGTTTTCTTGTCCCCACTATCACTCTTCTTAGGTCCCATGATGAAAAACACAAAATGAAGCAGTGTTTTAAGTGAAAAAAGGCTCACGTTCGCGTTTACACACGATCAGAACAACCCGGATGTTTACATTCCGCTGAGAATGTCACTTCCGGGTCCTTCGCAGACGAGACCTGGAACTGACGCAGACGTGACCCAGGCGTAGACACGTCTATCTTCTTTCGTTGACCTATTTATTTATTTATTTTTTTTGGTAATGCGGTCACTACATATGAAATGACACAGGCAGGATACATGAGGAGGAGTATTTCCAGTACATGCATGAGAATGATTGACAGCTGGCTAAACACTCCCATATCACTCATTGGTTGAATATTACTGGAATTGGTGGAATTTTGCAAATCACACTACAGGCTGTAGGTGACGCAAAAGAGCCAATATTGATGTCCTACGATCAGAAATAGTGACAGTTTCATCAAAGATCAAATATTTTTTCAGCTCAGGGTAGGCGGCCATTCAGATTTAAATTAACCATATTCAAGCTAAAACGAGCCTCACCTCTGTGGTCCAATTGATAATATTCCTTTTCACAAAACTGACCATGAAAAAGTCATTGTTTTGTGTCTACAGTAGCCTTGTGTCATAGTTTTATTACAAGGCACCTTGGGAATGAACTGTGTCACTTAATTTTACTGGTGAAAAGGGGGAGGATATGACACCTCACAGCAAAATCAATGTACATGACAAAGAGGCCATTAAAAAATAAAGGAAAAATCAAAACATTTTAACACATTATATAAGTATTTTATAGACACATTTAAGCAGCACAGATATAAATGTAAGTGTTAATATATCAAACCTTTTAACTGGAAGAAAAATAATGATTTGACAGTTCTCTTGAGATGTAACAATGTTGACTGATATTTGCTTTTACCATAACGATTTAGGCTGCATCACCAGGCTCAACAGCACTTTGAAACCATAGAGTATCCAGAGATTCTACTGTTTGAATTAATGACTAGTTTCTCCTTTATAATGAATTACTGTGACTAGTTTATGGATGGTGACTCATCTTAAAGAAATCCTTTGGCTCAAAATCAAAAAATCATCAAAGCCAGCTTCTAATTTTTTTTTTTATATCCACTGCACAACTAAAAATACAGGAATAAATATGAGACTGAGCTCCTCCTTGTTTAATTATAATTTACACCACTGCTGTAAATCCCATTCACTGATTTTATGAGATGTAATTGAACTTATAATATACAGAGCTATGTCATTTTGGCTGGTACCGTTTGGATAGGATCATAGTTATAGAGTTATTGGGATGAGATTGTTAAAATTACATAGCCTCCATTGTCTCTTTTGGTGATTTTTGGATTGGGGAGCAAGCTGTTATGCAGCTCAACATGGACGTTATTAAGTTTCATGTTATTTAAGAAAGTGCAGGAGCAATGTTGTCCATTTAGAGTCATGATTCTGTCCCTGTGGGGAATGCAACTCCAATATTCACTTGGCATTCATCTGTAATTTTAGCCAAATCTTAAGGGAAACATCTACTTAATTCTCTCCTCTGTATTCAATAGCGACTTACTGAACATGTCAGTCACAGGTACTTGGCAAGTGAAATAGCATGAAGAGTTGTATGTGTTTAGAGCTTTTTGGATGGAAAAATCTGCATGCATGTAAAATAGTAAAACTACATTTATTGTAAAAATCCATTTCATTCACTGTTAAATGAAATGGATATTCAGTGTTGGAGTGAAAGAGAAGGAAAGATTTAAATATGTATAAAAAAAACTCTCTAGCCCCCTGTAATATTACCACGTAATGTCAGTGGAGATTTAATATTTAAATATATTTTAAGAGAGGCTTGGGCACCTTTAAATCTGGCATTTGATCTCCTTATGAACATGAAACGGAGTGCCGCTGTGTAAAAAAGAGGGCATATTCTGTCAAAGGTCAGAGCACAAAACTGCCTGCACAACAGATCAAGGGAACAAGTAAGTGAGCCTTAAAGAAACCACGGGCCTGAATTATATACAACAGTGTGCAGGTTCCAAAGTGAAGTGTGAGTGTGTAAAAAAGCCAAAAATTATGTATGAAAATTATTAAAAACCATGAGTAAGAACACCTGAAGGCCTGCAGGTCATAGTCCACCTGGAAATGTATGCACATAGATCAGCTTCATATCCTACCCTTTGCACACCCACATTCAACCATAAAAGGTCAATGTAAAGCACCTCATGAATGCTGATGCATAGACATAAGTTGCGGATTAGGAGCCAGGGAAGCAGATACATCTGGGTGAGCAAATGTTCATGATTCTCCATCAGTTCAGTCTGAGTCTGCTCTGATTCAAACTGATTTCCAATGAGTCCAGAATATATCAAACCATTCACAGCCATCTGTTATACTGTAGGACCAAACAACACAGCAACAAACAACATGGGCAAACTCGGTACATCAGTCCCCCGGCAGCCCAGGACTATGCAGCAGAACTGAGGGAGGGTTCAAGCTCACCTGACCTAGCCATAACCATACACTTTGTCAAAAAGGAAAGTTTTATGTCTAGTTTTAAAAGTACAGAGGGTGTCTGCATCCTGGACCCAGACTTGGAGTTGGTTCCACAGGAGAGGAGATTGGTAAATGAAGGATCTGCCTCCCAGTCTAGTTTTAGAGATTTGAGGAAGCCTGGATAGGCCTGCACTCTAAGAGCAAAGAGTTCTGATTTGCTTATAAAAAACAATAAGGTCTTTGACATAGAATGGAGACTTATTATTAAGGGCTTTGTATGTTAAGGAGAGGGTTTTAAATTCTACACTAAACATCGGACATAGCAACATAAGCCCAAAATTATCATACCCCAAACAATATTGCCTGACATTTTTGTGATAAAGGAATTTATTTTGATTGATAAGAAATGACAAGACTATAGGCTATTAATGAAATACAATTGCTATCGGTATTTTTTTTTTTTGAAGATTTACTGAAAAGGGACATGCCCAAAATGATTCCCACCCTTACAAGTTCAAAGCCTTTGAGGGCAATCACAACCTTCAAACAAGTCCGGTATGGACTACATATTTTGCATTATGATATTTGTGTATGACTGCATTTTGTTTGTCTGAAACTGTTTGTTGCTGCCATATTGGCCAGGGTACTCTTGAAAAAGAGATTTTTAATAATCAATGTGGTTTTCTCCTGGTTAAATAAAGATTAAATAAATAAATAAAAACTTAATTACAAGTTTCATTCTCCCTGCAAGAATTTTGTTGCCCATTTTCCTTTCACTTCTCCAGGTCTTTGAGGTTGAAAGGAATTCTTGCAATCACATGGGGCTTAATCTCCATCCACAGATTCTCAGTTAGATTTAGGTCTGGTCTGTAGCTTGGTTATTCTAGAACATTTACATCACAGCACAGGAAACATTTCTTGACACACTGAAGTATGTTTTGAATTCTTGTCTTTATGGTAGGTCCAAAGTTTCACCAGGAGATGTTTTTCTGCAGCCTATTCGATGTTTTTTTTCCAAGATCTCAGCGTGCTGTCCTTTTTTCATATTGTCATTCCCTTTTACGAGGTTGCTGGTCCCACTGGATTAGAAAGATCCTCAAAGCATGATATTCCCCTCACTGCATGACTGTCAGGACTGTGTTCTTTGTAGTGAATGCATCAGTTTTTGCCTCCCTGTACCCGAAGAGCCACATTTCTGTCTCATGTGACCATAATATTAAAGACCAAAATGCAGATCTTTGTCCAGGTGAGATTTTGAAAAGCTTAAACAACTTTTTATTTGTCTGGGTTGCCCCTTGTGCAACACCTGCTTGATATTTTGGTCCCAGTTTCTTTCACATTCTTCAGGATAGCCATGGTGGTGAAGCACAGTAAAAGAGAGTGGCATTACGAAAAAAGAACTGTGGATCAAGACCCTGGAGAAAAACATTAGTTTGCAGACAAACTTGTCTTTGTGTAGCTTGGGACCAACCAGGAAGACAAAGATCCAAAACAAACTGCAACACTGGTTAAAAAGCTGTTCCTGATCTGAATGTTTTGCACTAACCATGTCCAGAACTAAATCCAACTGAGACTCTGTGGAAGGAGCTTAAGATGTGCATAAGGGCAAGAATCCCTTCCCATCTCAAAGATGAAATGTGGAGTAAAATTTGTGCGCATGTAAACATTTTTTAAATGAACTACAGGAATTGCTTTGAGGCTGTGATTATCATCAAGGGTTTTGCAACTGATTTCTAAGCAAGGGTATGAAGAGATGCAATTTAAAAAAATTAAAAGATCAGAAATGATTGCATTCAATGAAATTTTCTTTACAGCATGTGTCTTCAATCAAAATGTATTCTTTTCTCAGAAAAAAAAAATCCACAGCCACACCCACCTCGTCAGCCACTCTGCTGTCCTGGGACATACAGGTATTCCTCATTATCAATCTGCATAGCCAGTATTTAAACTCCACTCTGACCATCACTCTCTGCCAGGTTGTCTTGCTATACTTGCCTGACTCTGCGGCTGTTTCTTTGGTCACTCCTGCCTGTTACAGTTCACCTCCCACTTAGCTTACATACTGTATGTTATGATTCCATCCCCAGACACCTAGGCTCCGAGCCCGTTCGCTAAGCTACCCAGGTAAATCCCTGTAACTAAACCCTTATCGAACCCTACATGTGTGTTAAGGACTTGAGTTATGTGCTACACCCTTGGTGAGGCGGTTTTGCCCTATCCTACCGGAGGAAGCAGGTGTGTATTTGCAAAACTCACCATCACACATCTGGATCTGATGCCCGGCCACGGCCCCCCGTCTCCGGCGGTCCACACACTTCCTTCTGGTATCTCGATCACCCCTTGCACTAGGGGACGCTGGGTGATGTAGTTCAGAGTTTCTTAAGGTGAACAAACAGTGTCAGCATGCAATTTAAAAAGTCCAATGCTCCTGGTCTGTAGGTAAATGGCTCAGTTCTATCAGCTCTGTCTAGATGTCGAGCTGCTGCAATCAAAACTCTTTGTGTCTCTCTAAATCCTCAATTCTGAATCTGGGTCTGAGCTGTGTTCTCTCACTGTGTACTCAATTCATTCTGTCCTGGGTCTCAGTTCCAGCATTCACACAGCTGTTTAAATTAACTCGCCACCCACAGCTGTGCCTCTGATGAGGGAGGGTGAGTTTCACAAACCACGCCCACATCCTCCAACATGTGTCGTATAAGTATTTTCTCTGAGCTGAAAACCTATGCCTACAGAAACCAGGATCGCAACACTGCCCCTGACCTTCAAATTCATTGAGCCTCAGATTTGGAGTTGTTTCTTCTGTCCTGACTACGAGTAAGGATTACATTCTGGATTTTGTGTAAGTGCCACAGCTTTTCTGTTGGATACCCTGCCTGCCTGGATTACACAGAGACTTGTTACTGTTAACTGACATTTGACTGACTTTGGTTTAAATAAAGCACTTTGCTGAGAATTCCAACTCTTGAGTGCTGCATTTGGGTCCTACACTTTACTCAGTCAAATTAAGGCTTTTCTCTATATGTAGATTGAATGACAGCAATACACAATAGGTCTGGTTCAAACAGTAAATGGAAGGGGACATTCAAGGCGTTCAAGGCAACATCATGTCACCAAACAGCACAATGACTACTTGTCACCCTTTAAATAGGCCGACTGACTGATTACAAGTTTGAAGACACCTGTGATGTTAGAGGACACACCTTGGTTGAACATGTCCTTATGGTCAAATTATTTTCAGTCTTTTCTAGGGGTACCATGATTTTTGTCAAGGCCTGCTTTGTGCATTTGTTTTTTAAAATAATTCTGTTGTACTACAATTCAAAAGCAATGTCTGATTTTCATTGGTTAATTTTCATGAAAAAATTTTTATTATTACTTTTGTCAGACTCGAGTTATTTCTGTGACCATTGTGGGTTTTTCTGTCATTTACCAACAATTTCATCCACGTTTGTATATGACCTTTTGTCTGGCTGTGTGGGTGGAAACTGTCTCCGTTTTTCATATAAAGACTGTGCGTCCCCATCTTAAACTAGAGCCTTACTGTGCGACTAGGTTGATGGTTGTATACGCAACTGCTCTCATCTTGCAAGATTAAACTGCCGGTTCTTACTATTTTCTGTGTCGCATCTCATACTTGTCTCTCTTCTGTTTTGGGTATAGTAATTCCCTTTACAGTGAGTTTAATTGTAGAGTGTAAACACTTTGAAAAGCACCAGAAAAATTGCTGTTATTTCATAACTTTTCTTCTCAGCATCACGGGTCTCCCCCGTAATGCCGTGTAAAGCCCACTCCATCACGTGTCTCTCTACCACCACTGTGTATGAGCAAAGGGGGAACATTTGAATAGCACTTGCTAACAGAGCAGAAGGAAGACAGCTACTTTATCTTTACGCTGACAACTTACTCATTAACTTTACCTGTGTTTGCCATTCATCTCCAGTCCAACAACGGGGCAAATAAACATGCCACAATGAATATCCTCATAACGGTCTCCTTTGGCATTTGCCCTCTCTCCCTCCCACTCGGGGTTATCAGTCAGGTTCAGCTCCTTTATATCCTGGATAAGAAGCAGAGAAATGAACATGCAAAGGACAAAATCCCGAGTGACATTACACACAATAGAAGTAAACACAGGCGTTACTGTGACCTTGCACACCTATATTACTAGTCATAAGTTTGAGCACACCTTCCCCTTCAGTGTTTTTCTTTGACAATTTTCAACAATGTGTATTAGTACTGGTTTATATTTTAGAATGTTCACAGTAGCCATGCTTCAATGACAGCTTTGTACACTCATTGCAGTCTCTCATCAGATTCACCAGATAGTCACCCGGAACAGTTTTCAATAGCAAAGGTGTGCCTTGTCAAGAGTTCATTTGTTCATTGTTGCCTTAATGCACTTTAGACTATCACTTGTCTTATGCCGAAAAAGGGTGGGTATAGAGGCAACAGCCCTGTGAGTGATGCTACGACTGTACACAGTAGCATTCAAGTGTATGTTTATATGCACTTCTACTTGAATCACTGTAATTATAAAGTAACAATATTTTACTTAAGTACTGTTTCTGTTCACTCTACACATCTCCGAACATAATAAATAAGAGCCATTTTTGTGCAATTCATAGTAATTAGTCGATTAGTCGTTGCGGTATTCGATGACTAGTCAACTATGAAAACAGTCATTAGTTGCAGCCATAATGTTTACTACATAATTCCATATGTCACTTGACAGTTTAGTTGTCTTCAGTATTAATGTACGATGTTAAAAATAATGAAAACAAAGAAAAAACACTGAAGAAGGGCGTGTGTCCAAATTTCTGGCTTGTAATTTAGACAAATTCAGACACATCAGATATTCAGGCTGGTCATTATGTGTTCACAGTATTTGGACAAGGTAGTCATTCCAGCCTACCTTTATCCCACGGATATGTGCTACTGCCTCAGCATTAGGTCTCTCAGCAGACTTATCCAGAAGGTATTCAATGACAGCATCTTTGTTGTAGAGCCTGAAACATCACAATGTTATTTTTGAAAATCCCTGAATTTAGGTTTTTGACAACACATTTACTAGTGATGGGTCCGGCAACACCGATGCACCGGGGTATGTGTGGAGCTCATAGAGCGAAACTCCATGCTGGTGCACGTATTGCTTTAAGAAAAAGTCACATGACCGATACAACTGCTGTTTTGCCTGCCACTGAGGCGCCAAACTGTGAAGAAACTGGAAGAGCATCTGCCATCTGTCAACGGAAAAAAGGAGGTCCGCTGTTCCAAAAAAGTTAAGCCGGGGGACTGTATGCCTTTGGCTCCGTATTGTTCCGCACTGGCTCCCATTGTTCCACAATGGGAGCTAGATAGTGTTTACTTATTTTTTTTTTACATAAAAATGTATATAAAATAAACCCCTCCCTGCCTCAAAGACAAGTACATAAGCAACGTCACATTCACAATACTTTCACATTGATTTTCACTAGAAGTCGACCAATTATCGGCCAGGTCGATTATCAGCACCAATATTTGGAATTTTGACGTATATCGGGTTTGGTGTTTTTTTTTAATCCGATGGGCCAATATCAATTAAAAACTTAAATCAATTAAAAACTGGGTTGTTTCGGCTCAGCCTCCCCTCTCTCCTGCCGCTTCTGTCTCCAGCATTGTACTGCCCACGACGACATCTGGTTGATCAAGCAAGCCACAGTATGTGTGTGTTGTGTGTGTGTCCTCACACACACACACACACACACACGGCAGAGAGGTAACGTTTTCTTGTGTGGAGAAACTCTGAAGAGCAAACGTGTCGAAGGTAAACACAGAAAACTCTCCTGAAATTGTCATAAACATCCCAGTGCTCTATATCTTACAACTACCATTAATGTTACAGTGTGTAGCAGAATAGAGCAGAGTAAACATTAGCTGCCACTAATATACCTCCCATACCCCTCACTTATGTATTAGCAATGGGGAGAATGTATGTATTGTGGAGAATAGTGTGTGTTTGCGTGAAAGTTACATGAGAAACGCTACAACTCCCGACTACTACAATAACATCTGAGTCTAGGATCCATGCACTTCTGGAGCTATTTATTTTCTGTTTGATTAAATAAACATGCTTTAGGCATTCAAACAAAGTTAAGTGTTTGTATTATTCAGCATATTTACGCCAATTTTTACACTTTTACTGCAAATGAATATCGGTCGATCACTAATTTTCACGTTATGACGGACGTTCACATAATGTGAAAATGTGAAAATGTAAAGATGTCAAAGATATTTTAAACTCATATTAAGTTATAAAATAATACAATATGCAATATAGAATAAAATAGCTTAAATATTATTGTACATAGAAGGTCACTGAATCAGTATGTCCATTGAGTCTCTCAACTAGAGACTCCTTAGTAGGCTGCTTGCAATGATATTTATTCAATTCAATTTTATTTATATAGTGCTAATCATAATTGGCAATTATCTCTAGGCGCTTCACAATTCGAGGCCGAGACTTCATGACTATTCAGAGTATAAATCCAACAGAGCCACTGTGAGCAAGCCAAGGGCGACGGGGGGAGGAAAAACTTCTTTTAACAGAAGAGAAAAACCTCTAGCAGAACCAGCAGCTAAGGGTAGGCAGCCATCTGCCTCGACCGGTTGGGGTTAGTGGACAGAGGAGAGACAAAAGAAAAGAGTAGAGATAAGACAACAAACAACACAGATACTGGGTGACGTCCACAGATATTGGACCAGTCCAGAACCAGCAAACGCACAGCAAGGACATCAGGAGACTTGGAGACCAAAAGACCTAGGGCAGAGGGAGGAAGCACTAAATTACAGGGAAGATGCAAGTTAGTATCACAGTATTACAAGACAATGAGGAGACTGGAGAGGTGACTGGAGAGACGAGTCCAGTCTAGACGCAACAGATGCATGGATTAATTTTTCTGTGTCTTCTTGGGACACGACACTCATAATTTTATCAACATTACGGAGATGAAAGAAGGCAGTTGTGGACATTTGTTTTATGTGAGAACTGAAGGATAGATCCTGATCCACCATCACCCCCAACTTCCTCACAACTGTACTGGATCTACTGAAACATTGTCTATTTTAAGGAAGGCATTATGGAGGGTACTCTGTAGATTTTTTTTGACCAAGTATCATAACTTCGGTTTTATTTTCGTTCAGAAGGAGAAAGTTAGAATCATCCAGGCCTTAATGTCTTTTAAACACACGTGGAAATTTATTGACGCAGAATGTGATTCTTCTGGTCTCATGGAGAGATAAAGCTGTGTGTCATCAGCATAACAATGAAAACCTAGGCCATGCTT
>JAQQAE010018941.1:0-11058 GCA_029823295.1 Pseudamia nigra | reverse complement strand
CATCTTCGAAGAAAAAATGTGGTTGGAAAAAAATCTTGAAGGATCATGACCGGTAATCACTTAAATGTGTGGTTAAATAAAATTGTAAAAAAAAAAAAAAACAACATTAGAACTCAGGCCTATGTTTAATAGTGAAAGTATTAGAGGTGGTGACCTTTTTTTTGGCCAGGCAGTGTATGTTTGATTTACATTTTTGCACATAGGTCTCCTGGAGAGAAGTGCAGAAGGCTTATGGAGGCTCTTTTGGGTAAAGTGGATAATATTAAGTGTGAATTTCTGTGTGTTTTGTGTTCTGCAATTCCTTTTGAGAACCATACATGGGTTTTATGGAATGCATGTAGTAAATAGATTTGAAGCTGTTTTCACAATTCATTCAGGGCCATTTACTTTTGTGGAATGAAATACTAAAGGATGTAATGCCATATTTATTTAGACAATACGTAGTTTAAGAATTATGCTAGCAGTCTGGGTCCTCTGACAAGCATATTGTGTGAAGTCAAGCTGTGTCACTGGATATCTACTGTGTTTATATGTTTATTTATTGTCACATTGGCAACACCAGTCCTCTGTGTTTAGATCAGATGTCATAAGTGATCTTTCACCTCGAAAAACTGGAATGCAGCAACTATTCCTTCAGCAATTAGCAGAGCAAAACAACATATGACTCTTATTTTACCCTGCTTAAATTGGCCCTTATCGCTTGAGTGAAATTTAAACATTTTATTAATGACATTTACAGCCTATAAAGCTTGGCTGACATCGCAGAGCTTTAATCTGCTGTCTCCCAGCCTTAGATCTGAAGACAAACATTAAAGGCGACTATGTTTTTCTAATGAGAATTTTTAAACTTATAACTTCTTGGAAAACGGGAAACACACCTAGTCTTCTGTCTTTTACTGAAATTATCTTTATTTCATTATTTGTTTTTGTCTTAACTTTAAGAAGCAACACCATTGTTTTTGTTGTTTGGTTTAGTGTGCAAAAATGAATGAACTTAAATAGAATGAGGCTATTATAGCAGCCAGGTTGCACCATGTTTCGACAGTAGCTAAGAATGGATCCAGTTCGTTCCAGTGTTAACTCATCTTACTGTCACCTTTAGTTTTAAATTCAGTATCCCTCTCAAATCATTTTGTGGCCAACTTGGTGGAGGGTGTGTGTGATATTTAGTTGGGTGCAATCTACAACGTCACGACTAGCTGTTTCTGAATATCACATAATGAACCTTTAAATTCTGTTTTATAATGTTTACTGTTGTTATATTTACAGGGGCACAGCCTACATGTTAATGTACAGAAGAGTCAGACAACCAGGGAGCAGTCACTGTCCAGCTGAGTGAATGCATTAAGGGCTGAATGAGGCGCAACAAGGACCCATGTCGACATCATATGAATTTTAAGGAACATAAACAGCACTTTGATTGAAATTATGTGTAGATTCCTTTTTGATGAATATAAGTGATTTAATATGTACTGTATTAAATTATTGCATAAGTCATACATATCACACACCAGCACATTTTATTTTCTGCCTGAGACCAGTAGGTGGTGTTGAAGACTCAAAACAGAGTGGTGTTTCACTCTGAGACCACACACACTGAGGACACTGAATGATACTGGGAGCTGGTTTGAAGAGAATGCTTACCTTTGATATTTGCTATTTGGGGGGAAATACCTGCAATAGGACTGTGTTCATTTTCTTGACACTGCTATATAATAAAGGAGTCACTTACAAAGAACAGTGCAAACAGCTTTTTAAAGAGTGTCAGAAACAAGAAAAAAGTGCCTGATGCTAAGTTTCTATGTTTGTTTTGGTTTTTGGCACAAAGACGAGGCTTTTACTATATTTTCTCATTTTTATCTGTGCTCATGTTCCTGTGGTCTTGCAAAGTGCCTCTGCCGTACATCATTGCTTTGAGGTTTAAACGGAGAAACCAATGTAAGACTTAAAAGTGATAAAGCTTCAGTTGCAGCCACAGTGCTCGGTTTCTGCTGTAAGCTGTCAGCAGAGCCTGTATCGTTCCCTCTGGCTTCACTTTGGGGACCGTGTGAAATGTTGCCTATGTGCTGCAGAGTTCTGACAGAATGGAACATGTCTGCACAGTGCCACAGGCAGTGGGCCCCATTCTTAGTCATCTCACTGCCATGCAGCATAGATGCAGCTCTGGGTACAGGAGGTAGCTTCCCTCCACACGCTGAGTTCAGAACCAGAGCTAGATGTGTACAGTACATCTAGCTTTGAGTCAGCAGCACACATATGGTTAGATGTTTTCAAGTGATTTACATATAGTGTGAGTAAAATGCTGACACTGGAAACAACAAATTGACGAGAACTGATATGCTGAGGAAAGAATGCCTTTTAACACACAATCAAATATGCTAAGTGAGATTTAAGAAGCATATGACATGGGTTATTTTATGATAACAGAATTTGAGGAAGAAATCAGGTGATTACAACTAGACTTAAAAGTTTGAAGTCATTAAGTTGATCATCTTCATGTAGTCACTTCAATGAAAATAACCAGTACAATGATTTTTATGTAGAGGACTTGAGTCAGATTTCCTATAAGAATTCTGCTCTGTCCGAGTTCCTCACTGCCTCGACTCTGCTCCTCTACAGTGTGCAGCACTACTATTAACTAAGTATTGGAAGCAATCGATATCAACAAATGTTCATATTGCATCACAAAGCAGATGTACGTAAGCATAAACAATCATACCAATTGAGCTTTTAAAAGGTTTAAAAGCACTTAATTACAAAAGTAAGGTCTCGTAAAGTCTTAATATTTTAGCATTTTGAGACTGAGCTAGTTTTTCATATATATAATGTTAGGTAGCTTAATTTATGACTTACAGGCTAAATCCTATTTTAGTTACGAACAAATAAATTCCTGAACTAGAATATGTGTAGCCAGATACAGCTCACAGCATGCTTAATCTTCCTGACTTATTCACTGTGTGACAAATATTAGTGTTGAGAAAGTGTTTAAAATAGCAAAACAAATATCCTAAATCTTAACCATTGTTGAGTAAAAATATAACATGATTTGTGTCAGTTGTAACAGGTTAGCAGTAACAGTCTTTACTTCCACAGTTTTTACTTTTCACGTCTGCTGGTTTGGCCTTGAATAACGGAGCACATTTGGTCTTTGCATCCCGAACAATCACACAGATTTTCCTGATTAGCAACACATGGCCAGGTGAAACTGTAGACAACGGTCTTTTGAAGGCTTTATACAGTAATAGTGCTTATTTCCAATGAATTGATTCTTCCCTTTTTAACTTTTAACAAAGGCAATAATTAATTATTGATGTTCTATGACCATAAATCAGATAGATGTCAGATAAGTGCCTGTCCAGCACCATCCTCACATTGACCACATCACAGGTGCTAACAATGCAACAGCATGACATGTAAGCTACACACCCCGAGGCCGAGTGTAAAGTCTGACTGAACGTCTGGACATCTTTTCAAGCACGTGTCACACATACATGAGGTCTTTGTCTCTATTGTTTGAGGCTGAGTTCTGGCTGCTGGATGTAGTTACCTACACCCTTTATGACACATGTAATCTTTGCAGGTCAGGATCAGGTGTTGGCAACACTGCCAAGGACACCCTAATTTGTATTGTGTGGCTTTTGTCCTTCTGCACTGTAATGTAAGCAATGACTAAGTAAAACCCACATTGGAAGTAGCTTTTCAGAGTCTGAACAGAGCACTAGGTGCATAGGCTATAGCACAAGTGATGATATTCCTCAGGCTTTACCGTGTGGCAGCACTTAACTGTTTTCTTTGGAGAATACACAGTATTGAGGTTCATTAATGCTATTTGGTCTTTGTTGATGTGTGTTTACCAGTTACTAGGTGAGCACACCACTGAGATGCGTCGAGGAGAAAATGGAATTTGGCTATTTGAGAACCACTCTTAAATTTTCCCTTTTCTTGTGGAGGGTTTTACAGTCTTAGATCAATGTCTGTGCCTGACATGATTTTTTATGTGAAAGGCAGCCTGCAAGTATTTCAGTTTTCTGTCTATCAGATGAGGATGACGAGTAATGTCATTTTCCAAAGAATGGCCCTTATGTTGTGTTCGGTTATGTTCACATTTTACAGGTTACATCTGTTTTACAAGCCTAAAACAAACTGGGCACTGTCTGTGCACAGTTCCCCTTTTCTGTTCAGAACAGTGCTTGTGAAAGGTAGCTGAATGTACTTAATGGTCTCGTATGAGACCAGTGTGTAAGGGAGGATGTTGCTCCTGTAATGCCAAAACAGACCCTTTAACAAGCCCCATCCTGACCATCCCATATCTCCTCTAATCCTATACACTTTATCGAACAGCATCTGTGGATGCTTCAGGGGTGGCAAATCTGCTTGCACTCCTATCCTTTGGTTACATAATGAGGTTTCAAATGGGAAATGACTCTGTTTTTCTTTTTCCATGTCCTTTGTGCAGGTTTGGTGACTATAGTGAAGTGTGCTCTTGTAAATTCCAAAGTGCAGAAATGTCTGCTGCATGACTTTTCTTCCCTATTAAAAAAATGGTAAATTAGGTACTGTAAAGGCAGATCAGAAAAGTATCTGAATATATTTCCATAAAGGTTAAATTCTGAAGTGAATTTACTCCTGAGCAAAAGCATCCATTGTTGGTCACATACATCTTAGTCACAGAGAACTGCTTGATTCTGATCTGCTTTGAACTTTGACCTCTGATACTCACTGAGGCTCATCTCTGATTTCAAAATGTCTGCCATTATATCATATTTAGGTCGTGAGCTTTAGCCCGTGTGTTACTTTGCTATAGGTGTTAACCCATACATTCTGTCTGTGGAAGTACTGAGGTGATTTCAGTGGAATCTGTAGTATGAGCAGTCGTGGCAATGAAGTCTTATCTTTCCCCTGTGAGTTCATAAAATTTCCTCTCTGGAGGGAAAAGGGGAGTCTGGTCAACACGGAGTTTGCCTCTCTTCACATGTTCAGTTGTCCTCCCAAGATTCTTGGCAGTCTGAGCATAATGAATAGATCATCTGCTGAGTTTTCTAGGAAAAACGATGTTGAACAGTCAAACTCTTTTAAGGGAACAGCAAAGAAAAAGTGTGGTTCAAATTTGGTCTAGTTTGGTTTGGCGCAGAGCTGTGGTTAGGGTTAATTTACTTTCTTTTTGGTCAACTCCAAAAGGCAAGTGACACTGCTATTTAGTGGCTAATGATATGTGTTCAGATATTTCTCAAGTTATTTATATTTATTATAAATAGACTTTAAACCCCAAAGAATTGTGAGCAGGTTGATTTTCCCAGGAGCTGAGCTGAGGCCCCCCGTAACATGCCGGGATATATGACCTGATGGCCCACCCTTGTCTTCATAGTTCTGTCATTAGCCTTCAGTTAGCACCTTATCTCAGGTCCTTATCATCAGACTCAGGATACAGGGAAGATCAGCTGTCATCTCTGAAGCTTGGCTACTTAGGTTTCTGGTGAGATGGTTTTACTGATGGGCAGGTAACTGTCAGTCTGTGAGCATCCTGTCTCAAAGTGAACTCCTGCTTTAACATGTACACTGCCATGTTTATGCAGCTCCACTGTTGCAGCTCTTCCACCAGTGCCTGCAGTGTCAGTGTCTCTATTTCATTAAATGCTTTCATGCAGTACTTTGTGTCAGTCCAATCAGAAGTCACTGCCACTTCAAAAACAAGTACAAGAATGGACTTTTGTTGTGACTTGTTGAGTTAAAAACTCATTTCATCTTGATCAGATAAGTGTCAATAAATCTTTGTCTTTGCGCTTTGCATACTTTTAAATAAAATCCTTCTCACCAGCCTTTGCTACAGGAATGAATGGAATTGCTCCTTGAGGCTCTCTCACCTGTGATAAGCTCACAACAACCCGTTAACTGCAGCAGACACACATTTCAGCTGTGCTTGTGTATGCATGCCAATCAGTTGCCACATCAGAGCTCCAGTTAATGATTTGTGCAGTAGGTGAAAAACTTGGGCTCATGGTGAAAATGGCCTGGATCCACATTTCATCATTTTTTCATTTCTCCTTGGTGCACCTTCCCATGTTTCAGAGACTTGACCTGGGTTCTGCAGCCCCGTTGCTCTGCAGCATGGGCTGGGCACCTTGAGAGTGAGCTATCCCTTGTCAAACCTTTTTGACCTGCTCTCTCCTTCAGCCTCTCCTATTTCCGCACAAAGACTCTCTAATGCCAGGTAGCTGATGCTGGCATTCTTGTTGCATTCCACCATGGGGAAGTTGCTGGGATCAGGATGAAAAATGCCTGAAACAAAGGCCTACTCTCATTCACAGGGTTTAGGGTTCTGTGGGAAAGTCCAGCATGGATAGAAGCTGGATGGCAGAGGAATGCGAAGTGGGGCATAGCACACACACAATCTCTATGACACAGACCCAAAGACACATTGACAACGTAGAGGTCTTCTTACACAGAGGAGTCAACCCTCATGAAAGAGGATGATGAGCCTCAAGATAGCTGCAGCACATCCCTCATTTATGAGGTGACAGATTGAACCTTTATGGGGATCTATGGCCCCTCTCTCCTTAAACACTCTTAATAGTAAATGAGATGATCAATATGAATAGTTTGTTTTTTTAATTTGACAAGGATTCTTACAGTGCCTCATGCTGAGGGTAAGTGGCTGACCATGCTTCAGTTACCCTCCCCTGAGCCATATCTGAACAACGGCTTGTGAAGATTTAGAGAGGAATTTACTGTCAGTGCTTTTCACTCTCCCACAACAAATATCAACAGATGTACCTGATAATGCATCGTCAGCTCAGATTAGAAAAGCAAGATTGTGCACAAAACCGTAACTTGAAATATATTAAATGTCTCTTGAAATCTTTGAGAACAACATTTTCTATATTGATGATTATTTTAAGCTACTGTATTACATCTGGAAAAGCAACAGTGTACAGGATTCCTTAACATGTGCACACCAAATATCTGATTGCAGATCAGAACTCCTTTCATTTGTCACTCTGTCAAACAGGAAGAGTTCCTGACAATTGTACTGTATTATTCAGGTGCCTGGAATCCTTTTATATTTACATTTCATACATAACTTTCAGCTTCCACCTTTGCTTTGTCTGTATCTACAGATGAGTGACACCTTTCATTTGCTGGTGTCCCTTTTTTTGTCTTGATTGTCTCACATGAAGATAGAATCACATCCTAGCCCGCCTAAACTACTGCCATTTGTTTATAGTCTGAGCTATCAGTTCAGGCTATATAACATCACCAGGGGGTTAGCCTATATGCAGTGTGTGGTTGTGGGGCGTTGGAGATGGAGTGCATGGGGAAATGAGAGGAGATCTGCAGCCCACAGGCCCCCTTCAGATTCTCTGATGTGGCTTCAAGACTTCCTCCAAAATGTTCAGCCTCCTGGGATAGCACTTAAGTAGTCTCCAGAGTCTAGTGAGTGTGTGTTTTGAGTGTGTATGTGCCTGTATCTATGTATACAAGTGTATCTTAGTGTTTGTTCTGCCAGTTTTAGTGTCATTGTTAAACCGTCTCCTTTGATATGTGAGGACACAGTTGGCTGACTGGCTTTTCCAAGGAATGAGGGAGTGTCTGTGCAAATAGAAGGGCACAGCAAACTATATCATGTAGGTGATTTTTCTAAAGGCATGTAACTCTGATAACATATATGCCTTTAAAATCTCACTTCCGCCTCAAGTTTGTGAAATGAGCACAATGACATTCCCACTGTTTTCTCATGGCCTGTTATCAGTCTTATTCAAACAAGGTGCTCTTGCTCATGAGATAAACAGTGAGCTATTATCCTCACTCTCCCCAGTCTGTTAAGCCACAAACAGGCTGTGACACATTAGGGAATACTTTAAAAGAAAATAAGCACGAAAAATGTAATGTTTATGACTTTTCAGTACCATTCTGACTTTTTTCCATGCTTTCCTGCTTTTCGTTAAGTGCATAAGGCTGCGGAGAGGCCCAGCCCCTCTCATCTGCAGCCTGTTATGGTGGAGCGGGACTATGACATCATATTGGTCTCAGAGCGGTGGCTGGTAATTGGCCCGCTCTCCTCCTCCAGCACCATGGGCCAAACAGAACACACAAGTGGAGCCAGGCAATGCAAGTCAGATGCACTGGGTTTTTCCAGAGTAGCTGGTGGGGCCTCAAGACTCAGAGTGAGAGCCAAGAGGCCTCGAAGAGGGGTGCACCAATCCAACTGTAAATGTCAGAAATGAATGAAGGGCCTCAACTCAAAATGAAATCTGATATAATGTGCCCCAGGCCAGCCTGTTTGATCTGCTGGACAATTCACTGCTGTAGCCGGCTGGATAACTGCGCCTATTCTCTCTCATATGACATTGCAAAAGTATTTTCGTGTGTTCTGGGAAGTTTTCTGAGACCCAACGTCAATGGACTCTCATCCCACACAAAGTTCCATTACAGTGAGGCTGAACTGCTGCACCGCGGAGCTGCAGAGGAGCCACAACCAGTGATTGTTTGTAAAATTAAAATCAGTGAATAGTTTCACAGTTCTGAAGGAATTCTCATGTCTCACAATGCAGATGCATTTCTTATAATAGATGATGTAAAGTTCCACAAGGCATTATTCTAAAATCCCTTGCACATGTGAATTATGGCCAGAGGATAAAACATCTGGAAAGAGCAGTAAACCTCTGCAGGTTCAGATGTGTCTTGTAGATGAAAAATCACATCAGCAAGACAATAACATGCAAAAACAACTAATCCCATTAATTCTAAGTGGCTATTTGATGTGGCAACATGAGTAAGGCCTAATTAGTTGCAGTGGATCTATGAATGAGACAGGTTCTACCCTGTGGCCAGTCACACACAGAATATGGACTGGGAAGCGATGTTGGATACCTCTGTTGTAATAAAGCACAGTCCTTATCTTTTATAGAGGCTGCTCAGTCATGCCACCTTGCTTCCTGCTGGTTGTACATAAAGCCAGACATGTACTGATCTTCTGTTTGTATAGGCAGAGGATTATATAAACCTCTGTGTTATCATCAAAAAGAACAGTTGTGAGAACATGTTTCGCGTCTTACTCCTGTGTGGGAAAACATGCATTTTTGCTGTGTCAAAAGAAGGCGCAATGTTAAGCATGTTGGCATGTTCCCGCCTGCCTGTTTATGTCCCATT
Source organism: Pseudamia nigra (assembly GCA_029823295.1). NCBI lineage: Eukaryota > Metazoa > Chordata > Actinopteri > Kurtiformes > Apogonidae > Pseudamia > Pseudamia nigra. Next base: position 1,911 of record JAQQAE010018941.1, on the reverse strand, counting down.
GTTATTTCTTCAAATCAGTAACACCTAAACGGGTGTCAGTTGTGAAGGGGTAGCTGTAAAAGAGCTCCCAGGTGGTGGGAACATGAGCGTTCCTCTCAGGGCCAAGATGCAACTCAGCATCTGTGGGCAAAAACAACTGACAGTGCAGAACTGGGGAGGAGCTGCATTGCTCTGAGTAGCATGTTTCTTTAAATTCCTTCCCTTTCAGTCCTCTGTCAGGTACTGCACAAAGCTGTGACGATGTACAATGCACCATGATGCTGTTGTTGGAATAAATATATACAAATATTCATTGACCTCCAATGTAGAGTATTGATGTATAGATTTTTGATGCTTGTGAAAAAAAAGTCACAAGTAGCCCTTAAAAATTAATTTTAAAAAGTTTTCATTTTTACACATCTTTGTGATGTCAGATAGTGTTGTCTATACAGACTGGGTTACCTGTATCTATGTGTATATTAATTCAGCTCTTGAGAAAAATGCTTGTAACACAAAAGCTCTGGTTATGGTAGTGTGAAACCATGTGCAGTGACAGTAATGACTGAGCCTTTTCACTTCCCTTCATGAGTCATCTGAGGACAGAAAGCCTGCTCTGAAAGATAGGTGGCTAGGTTAACCCCATTTGAAGAGCTGGACATTACTTGATTTTAAATGTGAACATAAAAACTCTTTACTTAGAAGTTCTTCTGTTTTTTGTTGCTGCTGATGCACATTTCCCCATGCATCCTCTGTCAGCTGGTGAGTTAGCTGTCGAGGCAGAAACTGTGCCGGAGGGAGGAAATGATTATAGCATAAGGGAATGTGTTATCACTTTCTCTCTCTTGTGCATACTCTCTCAACCAGTTGAATGTCATACATGTTGTGTTTCTTATCTGTAAGAGGAGAACGAAGCACATTTCACAGTTTGGATGAAAATGACACGTGTCCTCTGCATTTTCTAGATTTGAACACTTCCGTGTGTCATGTCAAGATGATTAGTCCAGACTGGATATGTGTGCTAAAATATCAAGTGTCATGTTGGCTGTTATGTGGTTGTATAGCAAAAAAATCTATATCATGTTCCCCATCCATCAAAAGTTACCCTCTAGAGGAAGCAGGCCCAGCTGTTGTTGAGCACTGATACTTTTGTTTTTCCTCTCTGTTGAACCACAATTGTGTGTTAGTTTACTTCATATTTTTTATTTATAGTAACGCTGTGCCTAAATCCTGTAACTGACTTCTATTTACCCATTCATGTTGTCGTCATGTGGATTGTTGACAGAAATACCAACTAAGTGATGCAAGTTTAAGTGATGTCAAAGCTTAAACTGTGATGGAGGAATTACAGTCAGACTTACTGTATCTGCGGAGACACAATGTGACTTTGGGAAACAAATATATACAGTCCTTTTCACAGCTGAGAACAAATATCAATTTTGACAGCCGCAACTGGAGAGGAGCCACACCTTGAAAGCCCTGGCAACTTTTCATGTCTAGCAAACAGCCACATGTGTCAAACCTCTCCTCCCACGCGGCACATTTCACACATTCCTCAAGAATGTTTGCTTTTTTACCAGGTCAAGGGAATGAATCCAATGCTGCATTGTGTCTCACTGGCTTTGTGCATTTTTGGAGCTCAGTCTGTGAGTCTTTTTCATCTTGTGCAATTCATTCTTTGCATACTCATCAGTTTCTATGCACTTTGACTGAAAATCTTGCTTCTCTCATTGTTTGCATATGTCTTCATGGCCTAACCATAAAGAGAGCCTCCCTGTGCCTTCATTTCCTTAGTGACAGTGGGAATCCTGACCAAGGGCTTGAGCTCTGGCTGTGGCTGCGACCATAACACATCCCTCACTATTTCCTGTTATCAAAGATTACAAAAGGTTCGGAAACAAAGACATCCTAGGTTGTCAGGAAAGTACCCCCCCC
>JAQQAE010018940.1:0-11058 GCA_029823295.1 Pseudamia nigra | reverse complement strand
TCCCAATCCCTTGAGTTCCCTTCGCATTGTGCATGTGGAAATGCTCTTACTGTATTTGCTTAGTTAAATCCAGGTGGGGAACTTTCTTTTGGCCAGGCAGTGTATAATGCCGCCACCAAAAGACTGGATGATATGTTCTAAAACAATGAATGGATTAAGTTTTTTTCATTATCTGCAAAAATCAAGCAGTGTAAAAAAGCATTGTGTAATTATTAATGGTCATGTGCAACAACATCTGATTCTAAAAGCATAAAATACACAACATTCTGTAAGAAGATGTATGAACTAAATGTACTGGGTTCTTCATTGTTATAAAGAGTGTTATATAACATCAGGATTGTATTTCAATATCAGGAGAACACTTGGAGATGCTGAATGCTAATGTACAAAACCCTTCACTAGGTCAGAGTCACAGACATTACTCAGACCTGTTGTTTCTCTGTCTCTGCCTGCAGCAGACTCTGATCTCTATCATGCTGGAGACTCCTCAGTTCATCCTGCAGCTCCTCTTTGTCTCTCTGGGCTTTGTGAAGCTGATCATCCATCTCTTGCCTGAGCTTTCGGAGAGTACCCTCATGCTCCATGAGCAGACTGTGCCGCAAGACTTCCTGTGGAACAAAGAAACCAGGATTAAGGAGTTGTTAGAAAGAGCTAGAGCACAATCCAAAGAATGAAATTACTTCTCCAAACTGTGTTTGCGATGGTGAAATTAAACCCACTGAACCCTCTCACCTTGTCTGAGATGAGTCCCTCTACCTCCTCCTGATGTTCGGACATGGCCTTGCGTAAACTCTGCTGGGCCTCCAGCTGTGCTGCATTTAGAGTCTGAGTCAGAGCCTGTTTCTCCCTCTCAGCCTGAGCCAGTGAATTCTCCACATCTGAGCGTGCACGTCTCAGTTCAGCTAGAAACCCCACCCACGAAAACAAAAGAGAAGAAAATCTCTCAGTCTGTCATAATGCTGACCAACTGTCTCTGCCATCAAACCAAACACCAGTTTAGCTCATTTGAGGCAGACGGTACTTCTCTCACATTTGAATACTTTTTAAGACCTGATTGAGATCATTTACAGTATAACCAAATTTCACACTGAGATTTGAGTCTTCTTTTTTCTTTTTCATAGACTAGACAGTACTGTCTAAGTATCAGTGGTAGTTCTAAAGCTCAACAGTATTGAGTTTCACACAGTGGACTTTCACTTGACAAAATTTAAAAAAATGATCAGTTAAGTTTGTGGTGATTAACACCGTACAAATTAAAATGTAAGACTTTTAAATTTCATTTCTAAGGCTTACAATTTATAACATTAAATGGGATATGTTTTAAAACTGCAGGAGCTGAATTGAGGGGTAAAAATCACCAGAAAATTCAGGTCTTTCTTGTGCAGCTCTCTCTTCTGAGCCCAAATGGAAACATTTAAGTCTAAATATAAATTACCTGTTGCTCTTTGACACGACTGTGGAAGAAGAAGTCACCTTTCCTAATTTAAGTGCAAAGCCATGCACTTAAATTAAAAGTCCAGAGCATTACAAACTACCCAGCACTGTTGTTTTAAAAAATTAAGCACATTCAAACACCCTGATACGTTCCCCTTTACATTTTTCCGCTGGTCTCTTCTGTCTCCTTGTGGCTCACCTGCTGCAGTCTCACAGCGAACCCGAAGGTTTTGGTTCTCTGTTTCCAGCTGCTCTCTGCGAGATTCCACCTGAACAAGCTGCTGCTGCACCTCAAACAGACTGGTTTCCAAAGACTCCTTTTCAGACCTGCAAGACAGAAAAGCCTCGGTCACACAGGCAGCAGCGTGTATGACAAACTGCTTCTTTCACACATGATAATGCGCACCTGAAGGCAGCCAACTCCTCTGACAGCATCGTGTTCTCTCTCTCAGATGCTGTCAGCTGCACCACCAGCGCTGCTTTGTCTCGGGCCAGTTCTGCTCGACTGCGTCCAGCCTCTTCTAAGGCCACTTCATTCCTCTGACCTTCTCCTTTGGCAAGACTCAACTCAGAGCTCAGAGAGGTCACCTCTCCACAGAGCTGTCACCAAAATCCAAAGAGTCACATATTAAAAAATGTGATGCTGCAAAGGCAAGTGAATATTCTGTGCAATATCGTTTTACTTTCTTTAGTGCTCTTTGAAGTCACATATTTTCCTGTAAAGTCTTGCTGATTTTGTTTTAAGAATAATACAGTGCTCTTTGCAAGGGCAGATTGCATAAGATTACTGGGGTCTAAGCGCTACTGTGTCCAGAGCCTTATTGTTTTTACTCAGATTTGTTCTCCGTGTTCAGTTCCATTTTTTTTGCTAAATGTGTATGTAACAAGGAATGAAAATTGTAGAATATAATTGCGGCACATGAACTCTTGCACCCCCCTAAAGACGGCTGATCCTGGCCACGTGCAACGATCCGCTTAAAATTAGATACACATGTAAATCACACCACAATCTATGTAAACAGTTTGAGGGTCCAAGATGCACCATCAAAAGCGATTAACTAAGCAAAATTTTAAGGAATTCCTAAAAGAGGTTGAAGTCAATCAACTCCTCTGCCCTGATCTGTACAAACTTCACATAACCCTTGTATGGTATTCAGGTCAAATTGACCCATTTTGAAATCTGACAAGAAGAAAAAGCGGGGGGTGGAGCTCCCAGTGCAGCCCAGTGGAGGGTATGAATGCCTTCATTTAGGGCATATGGAACCCCCAGGGCAGCAGGTGTAGTGTGGGTTGAAAAGCGAAAGGTGAAGACAATGCAATGGTTGATAAGAATCCTGTCGTCAGCACACGAGTCTGAATCTAAGTCAAAACACCAGGCTACTAGTAAGAGCAAATGTCATATTTTACTATTTTATGTACCAATCCTTGCACACTGACCATGACTTTGGTGCAAATTAGCCAGCTTTTTGCATCTGCAGCATCTGTCCTGTTGTATCTGCAAGACTAAGGGCAGTAGTTTTTTATGCTAAAAATCTCAGTTCAATCAGAGAATCTTATAAACGATTATTCAAAAATGACACTTACGAATAAGATGCATTTCCTGAATAGGTGACAATGACATATTCTCATTAATTAATGCTTTGGCATGATTCTTTAAATGATGCTATAATCTGTTTGGTACCTGCGTGACTTTCTCCTGCAGCTTCAGTCTATCGGTCCTGAGACTCTGTAGCTCTGCCTCCATCCCCACCCGGCTTAGCTCAGTGTCCTGCAGCGACTGGTGCAGCGTGAGGCGGGCAGAGTCCATTTCCAGCCTGTCCTGCTCCAAGCGGACCAGCTCATCTCTGATGGTCAGCTTCTCCTGCTCCGCCTCCCGTCGCTGAGCCTGCAGATGGGCCTTGTCTTCCTCCAGCTACAAGGAAGGTTGAAGTTATAAGAAGTTAACAGTTTCAGAGCTGAGGTTAAAATTATGGTTCTGCGATTTGGTGTCATGTTATGGATGATATCATACTTTGTGATTCTGTCCGCTTCCTTGGTTATGAAACAAAATTCACATTCATTAAATCCAAAATATTGCCAGACCCAGACTAGGCTTTTGAATTGCAGCATTTTACAGTTCTATGATTGCACAGGCTGATACTTTGGTTAATTTAGGTTTCTATATAACAGTTTTGCATGTTTCAGTAGATTTTTCATCGTGAAGGAGACACTGTTTAGAGAATGAAGCTCCACTTTTCACCCTTCACCCGCCTTACACCAACACTCTGATAGGGGGTCAAGTTGAACTTTCTGTGGACATGTGTTGCCATGGTAACTATCATGGAATTTAACATCTGGGCTATATGGTCTGAGAGAGGATTCTTGACTTTCCTATCAGAACTGACACAACAAAATGCATCCAGCGAGCACTACTACACACTTATAGGCACACCCCAAGTCTCTCTGATACTTACTGCTATGTCAATGAATGTTTGTGTAGCAACATGTCTGCTAATTGTGCTTATGGGTTTTTTTTCTATGTGACCACAATTTTGCTTCCTAAGAAGCCTTATTCTGGAAACCGTGTTTTTTTACTCTCTTTCCTATTGCCCCCCCTTTTCCCACAACTGCTGAAAGGGGCAGTACACAATATCTGTCCTGCAGCCCCCTGCCCCTCGGTGGGAGAAAATGTAATTTCGTTGTTGATGGAAACATTTGACAATGACACTAAACGCAATCTGATTCTCATAACCTCTCTTAGACCTGTTTTCAATTTTGGTTTCGTTTTAATACTGACTTCACTTGGTCAGCAGTAACTTTATCTTACACCTTTAACTTCCTGACAACCGTGCCTACTTTATGTTTCTCTAAAACTATTAATAAAGCTCCTACTATCACTTTTTGTATAAAACCACACTGACTGTCTCAGTGGAAAACAGTCCAAAATTATTTCACAATTCATCGGACTGAATCTATCCTTAATCAATCACAGCAGATGAGGGATACAGACGAGCAGTATCATAACAGCAGGGCTTTATCCTGCCTTCGTGTTTGGCAGTTCAGTCCAGTAAATAAACACTTTTAAGCAGCAGATGTCGTCAAATTCATTTCACGCACACTGAACCCATTAAAGTGTTGAACACATGATTGGAATTACCTGGAGGATGTAGGTGTTAAGGTCAGCTTTGTCCTGAGCCAGACCCTCATTCATGGTGCCCATTTTGGCCAGAGAATCTCTGAGAGCGGCATCCTCAGATTGTAGCTTGTTGAGCAGTAGAGACAGCTCTGCATTGCTGCTCTCAGCCTGGAGGAACAATGTGGATCACATAAACATGACACAGAACAAACTAACTCTATGTAAATGAAAGTGATACTAAACACTGAAATGTGTTTTCTGTCCTTTAAACGGAAGTGTGATTTAATTGCAGTGACCCTCACGGAAATTAAGGGATAGAAAATGGGTGGATGGAAAATACACCAATGGTGATGACAAAACACAAAAATCAACAAAAAGCTGGATATTTTAGGTTATATGTCGTAGAAAACTGGTGACTCAAATTGTCATGGCCTGCCTTAAAACCCTTGTCATCCTTCCAAAATCAATATGTGGACAGACATTTCAGACAAAAAAAAAGGCTTTAATCACTGGCAAACACTCTGTCATCTAGGCCACCTGCAAAATATCATTGATTTTCAATGATACCGTTTGAACAAAAGTGTCATATTGCTGTGATTGGAACCAGAAGACAAATCCAGGAATTTAACCTCATAAGACTGATGCCTTGATCGGTTCATTTGTTTCTCCACTTGGATGCAAACTCAAAACACTAGTGACACAATAACACAGGATGCAGAATCAGTTTTACTTAGGGGAATTTGTCAGGTTTAAAAGTGCTTCAGGCTTTCAGTTTCTTGTGGTAAAGCTCTGTATGATGACCAAAAAACAGTGAAAGTATTGTAAATCTAGCAGACACTTCGACAGCTCCTCTGACTGTGATTCTGTGTCCTCCTGATGTCCCTGAATGCCCCCTGTCTCACATCCACACCTGATACTAATCACTGCACTCTCAGCCTCTTTCTGACTTTTCCTACAGAGAGAGGAGTTAAACTCAGAATGAGGCTAAAGTTACACTTGAAATGAAAAAAACTTGCTGTTACTCGAGTCAGTGCTTCAGAGAGTTGGGTCTTCTCCCTCTCCAGCAGCTGCCGCTCAACCTCCCCCTGCTGGTGATTCTCTTTCACTGCAGACAGTTCTCCACGCTGAGCTGAGGCCCGATTCTCACTCAGCTCGCACTGCTTCTGTCTGTGATGAGACAAACAAACCTTATTCTTATTGAAGATGTTGGAAACTGCTGCATATACCTGATATTTGTGATATGTCAGTTTTTTGTATTTATTCTGTGTTTAGTCTCATAATTGGTCAACAGAGTCCAAAAATTTTGAGGTCTTAGACTAAAGATAGTTCATTAAAAAGACTTCCGTTGTTAGGGTGACGTGTTTTTTTCCACAACCCCTTTGACAGACAAGCACCAGACCCTGTCCAATCTATTCAGATTGATGACAGAAGTCTATAGGACCACACATTACCACAGATTATTTTAGTTTATGGTCACCCAACTAATTATTGGGCCCACTTTTATGAGCCACATATCTGACATTAGAGATGTACAAAGGAAAAAATTGGTGTGTGAACCTTAGATTACCTTAGATTTTAATGTTCAAGGGGCACAGCACATAACCATAGCCATAACATTATGGCCACTAACCAGTGAAGTGTTCAGAATGTTGATTATATCGTTCCAATAGCTTTTGTCAGTGGGTGGATGTATTACAAAACACATGAACATTTAGTCTTGAAGCTGTTGCACTGAAAGCAGCAAACTGTCCAAATGAAGTAAAGATCTGAACAACTCTGACAAGGACTAAACTGTGACGGTACACAGTTTTGAGTCATTACATCCAAACTGAGTCATTACATCCAAACCTAAAGATCTTGTTGGATGTTCGAGTTTGTAGTGGACAGTACCCCAAAAAATCTGGTCTATGGATGAACAACCAGATTTCACTCCAATTGAGTATTTGTAAAATGTGTTGGAAAAACAGGTTAGATTCATGGCCTAAGCTCACAACTTACAGGGTTTGAAGTGTCACTATAATGTCTAATGTGTAATGTACTGTTTCTTACAACAGCTTTGACAGCTCTGATAGATCTCATGTCTTGGGTTAGAGCTGTTAGGGAATCAAGTGTGAAACCCAACAACATTATGTGCTAAAAATATTTTGCTCCCTTGCATACTCTACTGGATTGAGATCCAGTTGTCCTTCCTTCGTCATGGGGATCTGCCCACTGCAGGACCAGGACCACAAAACAAGATCCATAGTTTTGGAGATGCTTTGACCCATTTATCTTGACTTTAAAATTTGGTCCTTGTGTAGGTTGCCTGCATCCTTACGCTGCCCAGTTATTTGTTTGAAATACACCAACTTGAAGGGCTAAATGTTCATTTGCAGCCTCATATATCCTACCCGCTCACAGGTGCCATAGTAATAACATAATTGACATTATTACCACTTCGCCTCTCAGTGAGCATTATGCTATGGCTGATCAGTGTATAGACACATGGAGTACCGGTACATGGAATCACACCAGCAACAATCAAGTAAATCTATAGAAGCTGTTACATTCCAGGAAAACAGTTGAAGCAAATGCTAATAACTTCAAACTGGTTCTCCAAAATAAAACTATTAAACTATTAAAAATGAAAATAACAGATCATCATGTCCACATATTTTGCACCACTTGTCAACACGTTTTCAAATTCCCTATAACTAGTGCAAACCTCTTGGAATAAACGTCATAAGGAACTGAGTAAATGTGGATATATGTAGACTGTATATGTTGCTTAATGTATTGGAGCAGGCTTATTTGCATCAGGTCTGCATGTTCAGGGATTGTTGGTTCAAAGGGTCAGACAATCAGATCCTCTGAATGGCTTCCCATAAGCACACCCACTGCATGTTGGCAGCAAACTCAGCTAGATTTTGTGGATTAGTGTCCACTAGTAGCATTCACTTAATCGCTCTCAGTTAGCCTTCTTACATCCTCTGAGTCTCTGCCTTGGCCCGCTCTCTCTCCTGAGCTGCCGCCTCCTTCTCCTCCCTCTCATGGTCCCGCTCTCGCTGCATGGATGCCACCGCCAGCTGAAGCTTTTCACAGTCCATATGCAGGATCTGGTTGCTGCTCTGTGCTGCCTGTAAAGACTTCTCCAATCTTGTCTTCTCACTGCAACGTTCATCATGTATGAAAAAACATAAAGACAGAGTTCTTGCTAAATTCGACAATGCGTATTTGGTGGTGTTGTGAATGTGTTCACCTGGTCAGTGTGTCTCTCTCCTGCTTCAGACGGTCCTTTTCTCTCTGGGTGGTCTCCCTCTCTCTCTGAGCAGCGTCCCTCTCTCTCTGCAGCACCTGGTTTCTCTGTTCAACATCTCTTTTGGCCAAATCAGACTCTGAAAGCTGCTTCCGTAACTGCTGGACTGATGACTGGGCAGAGGTCAGACGCCCTCGAACATCCTGCACAAGAAAGTGAACATGAAGTGTTACAGACACTGTTTCTGATGCAGTCGTGTAATTTGACCAAATAGGTGTCTCATAATAAATATATGGTCCAATCTCAATGACATGAGATGGACATGACAATTTACACGTGTTTTGTGCATGAAATATTTACTGTAAAAATTTTCCTGATAACAAAACATGTGCAAACTATAAATGGAAAACTACATAGGCAATTTTGACCCTTTATCATGTTGACAGTTTAGAAATGGACATGGTGATATACGTAGCTGTGGATCAACAACAATCTACTGATACAATATATGCCAGGATAAAAGGGTTATGATTCAGTATATTCAAGAAATTGGAATTAGAGCTGAGTCATAAATTGACAGACACTGTTATTATGATACTGATGATGAGTTATCACGGTAAGCAGTTTTGTTTTGTCTTACACTATCTCATTTTTAAAACAACATTTTAAATATCACAAAATGAGAGAGATGATATTGACATTATGATTAGTCAGTTAAATTTCTATGTTCTTACACTCCTACATGTCACCTGTAACTGGAGCTGCCTGTTTGTGACGACTGATCGCAGGGCAGACAGTGCTGCCTCTGGAGGGGGAGCCACAGACGAGAACCGAGATGGAGACGATGACCTCCGAGTGGACAAGGAGCAGTGAGGGCCGGAGCTGTGGATCAATGTCTGCAGTGGTGCCGTAGAGTTGTCCTGGTCGGCCTCTGAAGATGACTCTCCATCTGACAAAACCGTCTGTAAAAGAGATTTGAATGATGGTGTTAAGTCCTACAGAGGGGTTCTGAAAAATTAAATATACGCCTTTAGCTGTTTACCTGAGCGATGTCTCGTAGTGTGTCTAATAGTGTCTCACTGTGTGTTTTCAACAGCTGCATGTCAGTCTCATCATTACCGCTTTGCTCCTGCATGAAACCCAGGGAAAGACTAAATAAGTTAAATGCAATTTAACAATCAAATAAAGAAGAAATGATAGTCAGTCATCACTGAACTGTAAAGTGAAAAACTAAAACATCCATAACGACTGATTCTTACATCAAGTCTCCTCGTCAAGATGACAATTTCTCTGTCTTTTTCTTCGAGTTGGCTCTTAAGTCTCTCTCCTTCTCGCACAGAGTCTGACAATCTAATGATACCAAAACATTATCAGAACATTTAATATTTCATTAAAAATGGCTCGTTTTTTGACTAATCTGAATTGACCATCGTCACTGACCTGAGGTTGAGCTCACTCCTCTCTATATCTGTCCTTGTCTGCAGATTCATCATCTCAGCCACTCGCTCTCTCAGCTGCTGTTCCAGCTGAACCCTCAGAGCCTTCTCTCGTTCCAGAGCCAGAGCGGCCCCTCCCTCACGGCTGTGCATCGCAGCACACAGGCCTGCACAGGACAGCTGAGCCGAGTGGGACACTCGAGCCAACTCGTTACGCATGTCTGACAAGTCTCTGAGATTGGAGAGTTGGACAACATGTCAGAATGTGGACACTCTTGAACTATCTTGTTGCCATCTAATACCTGACGCTTTTTTATGATTTTAAACTTGTCACAATGATTGTATAATTATACTATCAAAATTGTTTGGGCTAATTATTTTGCATAATTGAGATAATCTTCTCCCCTTCACCTGTACAAAGACAGTGGAGTGGAAAATATTTCCACATTATTTTCCACATTTTAACTGGCATTGGCAGGTGCTCTGTTAACTGTGTACTTAACTATTGGTACATTACCACACATTCCGTTGCATATTCCTGGAATAGTCTCTGTATATTTGTTATTCATGCCAAATCTACTCTGCACAATTTTTTTAGAAATAAAAACAGAAATAGAGTTTTTTTAAGTATTCAATGGCAATAAACTTCTTCTTTATGTGTACTACATGTATGTAAATAAACCAAACTGCTATAAGGATTAAATTACAGTGGAGGCACAAAATCAACAAAAATTGCATCATTATTCCTAATAATTTGTGTGACAGTTATCAACCAAAATGTATTTCCTATAAAAGTCCTTCTCCAGATTAAATTTCAGCAATGTAGAACAAATCAGAAACGTCTGTAATATTTGTTTGCATTTGACACACTGTTGATCACCTTTCAGTGGCACTTTTCATCTCACAGACATGCCTCCGAAACCAGACGACCTGTCGCCACAGTGTCAGCAGTCGACCATGTTCACTACTGAAGTAACTGTGGAAAGACTGAGGGGGAGGCACAAACACATGACACATTATCCTCACTTTCTATTTCTGTCCATTGAAAAGGTTTTACTTGGTGAGCATCCTGCTCTCACCTCTTCTTCTCTCCTCCAGTCAGACTCCTTTTGTTCCAGTTCTTCTCTGGCTTTCGTCCAATCAACAGTGAGCCTGCGGATGTCCTGGCTGAGCGCCTCATTGGCCAAACCGGCCTGTTCCAACTGCTCTCTGAGCATGGCATTAACAGCAGACAGACTGCTGCTCCTGAAAGAACAACAAACAAACACGTCAGAGTGATACTGTTAGGGAGCATCAGGCAAATACAATGTGAGATGCTGAGATGGTATTTAAAGGTGCAGTGTGTATGATTCAGGCTGATCTACGTGCAGAAAAGTAGTATAATATTCACAATTATGTTATTATTATTGTATAACTATCTGCAAGAAAGAATGGTTGTGATTTTGTTACCTTAGAATGAGATGTGAAGGACTTGGCCATGTTTTTACAGTAACTAGTGTCCTGCTTAGACCTCGTATTAAGATACATGTATCTGGATAGCAGAGTCTAGCTGTAAGTACATCTGTTCAGACCTGGTGTTACAGATGTGTCACAATATGCAAATAAAGCAGCTCCTCTATATCTGAAAATGTACACACATTCATGTCAAATTGAACAGACTGGCTAGAAACAGTATCTCACAAAAGTGAGTACACCCCCCACATTTCTGCAGATATTTAATTATATCTTTTCATGAGACAACACTGAAGAAATGACATTTTCACACAATGAAAAGTAGTCAGTGTTCAGCTTATATAACAGTGTAAATTTATTGTTCCCTCAAAATAACTCAGAATACA
>JAQQAE010018939.1:0-11059 GCA_029823295.1 Pseudamia nigra | reverse complement strand
TCTTGAGCCGCACTTTGTCTGGACCCTCACCTAGGACCTGTTTGCCTTGGGTGACCCTACCAGGGGCATATAGCCCCGACAACATAGCTCCTAGGATCACTGGGACACGCAAACTCCTCCACCACGATAAGGTGGCGACTCAAGGAGGAGCTGTTCCTTCCCTTTGCTCTTAAAAGGGAAGGAAAATATTTTAAGAGTTCCTTCCCTTTGCTCTTAAAATATTTTTGAATTGACTGGAAAAGAAAATATGAGATCTAGTGACGTAAATCAGTGGGTTACATGTTACCACAGACACTGGCATCACATTAAACATGGAATTTTATCTGTTAAAGCCACTTAATTCTGATTTTTATGTGTTTATCCTGTGCACATATTTTCTCTATTTTTATTTACACGCCTACAAAAACCACATACCAACGGTGGATATTTGAAATTTCCCTGTACTAATTTAAGCATAAAGTTCATTCTTTTGTTGTGCATGTGCACGATCATTATGAACCTGATAACAAGCGAAGACAGCATCAGCGACCGCAAGTTGCCTCAAACTTTGTACAGTACTGTACATTATTTAAAAAATGATCTTTTCTCAGCGTTGTGAATGATTTTTCTGTCTGAATTCAGGATGGAACATGATTAGAAGAGTTCTGTTTAGCACTAGCTCAACAATATGTGCATAATGCAATACACAACAGCATAAAGGCAGTACTTGTGAAGGTGTCGATGTGCGTGATTTGTTAACAGATGTGAGTAGTACTCAGGTTTACTCCTTTACATGTATTTCACAAGGTTTTTCAAATAAATCCGTGTGCGACAGCAGCTATTTTGCAGAATACCTCGTACTTCTGCGCAGTGACATTTAGCCACTGCTCAGTGAGTAGGATTAAAAGCAAAAAAAAAAGAATTAAAATTTCAAAAAATGAACAAAATACAACAACAAACAAAAATTATGAAGAATGAACAAAACTAACAATATAATAATAATAAAAATCAAGGTAGTGAACAAAAATTAAAAATAAAAATATCTCTAATTAGATGACATAAATTGAATGTTAACAAGTAACTCAATACTTGAGTAGTTTTTATATGACATACTTTTTTAACTTTTACTCGGGTAATTATGTTTATAAGTACTTCTACTTCTCCTCCAGTTACTACAATCACAAAGTAACAATACTTTTTCATGAGTACTATTTCTATATACGCTACACACCACTGTAAAAGTAACAAAGGTTGAAATTTAGAACAAAACAAAATTTTAAAAAATGAACTAAGTGATCAAAATGCATAATCTAAGCAACAACGTGAAAATGAACAAAAGTAAGCAAAAAAGAAGAAAACAATCAAGTAAATTAATGAAAATGAACAATATAATAAAGGGTTGAAGAAAATAATTAAGTAAACTAATGAAAATGAACAATATAGTAGAGGGTTGAAGAAAATAATCTGCAAAATAAGCTACAAAATGTGCAACAATTGTCAAAATAAGAAAGCAAGTTATCCAAAATGAATTAATAAAAGAGAACAAATGAAGCAAAACATTGGTATAAAAAAAAGAAATACATTTCAAATTGAACAAAATAACCTACAAAACTGAATAAAAATGAACAAAATAAGTAACAAAATAATCAAGGAAAATAATAAAAAATAAATGCAACTTACTATGTTGTACTAAATTACACTTTATGACATTAGTTACTACTTGAGTATTTTTTATGAGATACTCTTTTACTTTTGCTGAAGTACTCATGTTTAGGAGTACTTCTACTTCTACTTGAGTCACTATACTTGGAAAGTAACAGACCTTTTGCTTGTGTGCTGTTTCTGTTTACTCTACACACCACCGCTAATCACTATTTGGAGAAAATAAAACCCAAGCTGTCTGTGTGTCTGGTACCATCAGAGATAAGTGAAAAGATAGGTTTATATTTGGGGAACTGGCCCTTTAAAGGTGTCACAGTCTGAGTAAAAGCAGCGTCTGAACCTGTGAGACATGAGGTGAAAAGTCGCTGAAACCATCCCTGATGAGGTTATCGTAATCTGATCGACCCAATTAGTGCAGGCTGACTCGTAATGAAGTGATCAGACAGACACATTTAATTACCTCCACCAAGGACGTTATGTTTTTGTCCGTGTTGGTTCACTTATTTATCTGTTTGACTGTTCACAACATAATTCGAAAAGTTATGAATGGATGTGGATGAAATTTTCAGGATAGGTCAGAAATGGCACAAGGGCCAATCGTTTAGATTCTGGCAGTGATCTAGATCATCATCTGGATCCAGAAGATATTTAAAAGATTCTTCACCATTGTGAGATAGAACCAAATTCAACGTTTTTTGTAACATCACAAATAACACAGAGAAAATTTAGTCAAAAAAATACAGAAAAACACTATAATGGATTCGATCACACCACAAAGTTTGATCAAAATATGGACAATATTCTGGATATAGTGATCCACAATATTTATACTTAAAGGGGTTGAGGAAAAATAGCTGCTACCGTATTTTCAGGAATATAAGGTGCACATAAAATACTTAATTTTTCTCAAAACTCAACAATGCGCCTTTTACTCCGGTGAGCCTTATATAAGGATTTTTCCTGGTTTGTGCTTACAGTAAAGTCGGTTCGAGGTCAGTACGTGGTACACAGTGCTCAAAAATCTGTCAAAATACTTCAGTACGACTGTTGCTGTGTGCCACTTTTATGAGCATTACATTACTATACATTACATTAATATGTAGGTTTGTATTTGCAATGTTACAACTGAACAATGTTGAGAGTTATTGTGGAAAGCCTTGAATAAATGTTTAAATTATAATATTTATAATTTTCAATAACGTTTGACTTATCTAAGTTTTGTGTTGTGTAATGCGCCTTATAATCTGATGCGCCTTATATATGGAAAAATCTTAAAATTTGTCATTTTTAGAGGGTGCGCCTTATAATCCGAAAAAATACATAAATCATAATAAATAAAGCTATAGACATGAAACTGACACTAAATGATAGTGGAAAGGCTGCTGATTTAGTAAAGTGCCCACAGATTTGATGTAACTTTGACATTTACAGGCTACATCCAGAGGAAAACCACCGTTATGGAAATATTGTTTTTCATCAATAACTGTTGAACTAATGAACGTTGTATGTGATTCCAAATGCTAATGGTAGGTTTTCATGGTCAAAGGATCTAATAATGAGGGTCAGATACATTTAAGAATATTACTTTTGGTGATTTCACTGTGAAGAGAGACAGGTCTGTGCACTGAGTGCTTCCTAGCTCCTTATCAGTCTCATTTCACAGGAGCAGCTCAACTTTAAGGTTTATTCTATCAAATGATACTTTTCCAGACACAAAGGAAACAATGAAACGTTCGCTTTAGTTCATTATTTCTTTAGGATGAGAAACTGTCGAGTATCTCACTTCAGGGTTTTTCCTGTTTGAACTTCCTCCTCTGCTGCAGACAGAGCAGACGTCCCTGCAGGATAATACTCGGATGAGCATTATCTGTCGTCAGCAGGCCCAAATTTACCCAAACTGCACTCAGGACAGGAAATCATCGCGGAACCTCACGGCGGCGGTAAGACAAGACAAATCTAATTATGGGTCACAAAATCTCAAGAATGCACGAGTAACCGAGCCCCGGCCTATTTTTAGTTGAGTTTAATATAAACTCCAACTATTTGCGTGTCACTGCAGAGCTGACATAAATACACACTTTTAATCTCGAACAAGGAGAATATTTGAAGGTTGAGGAGTGTCTCTTCTGACTTTCAGGACGTTTGACATGTTGAGATTCCATGAATTCTTCAGCGTTGATAAGCTCAAACATTCCCCACTGAGCACATTTCTGATCCATTTGTGGAAAAATCTGAAATAGCTCTGGAAAGTGATGACATAAATGTTTCGCAATGATGTAAAAAATGTACACAGTAAAGAGATCTATCTATGAACTGTGTCTGTCTTTCGTTTTCCCTGTAGATAAAAAAAAAAATCCTCTTGGATTAAATCATTTTTGACATATTTTAAGTTTTATTTTTGTCTAATGAAATCACAACTCAGTCAGAAAAGGTTTATCAAGCCTATAAAATCTAACCCTGTAAATATTTAAAATAAAACATACAAGTTTTCAAAAAGCTGAGTCACTGTGTAAAATGTAAGTAGAAACAGAATGTGATGAGATGCAGGACACTGAAATGCCATCACTGAAAATAACACAAAGACAACAAACATCAAATGTTGCAAATAAGAAAAAAAGAGTTTTTGAAAATGACCTGCTCATTTTGAATTTGATGCAGTAATATTTTTCCAAAATGTTGAGCATCTTCTTTAATACACACTCCAAGTGTTTGGGAACTAAGGAGACCAAGTGCTTTCATTTAAAGTTGGAACATTTTCAGTGGCTCAGCAGGTGCTACCGTATTTTCTGGATTACACGTCGTGGTTTTTTTACATAGTCTGGCTAGAGGAGCGACAAATATACTGGAGTGACTTGTATATTACATATTTTGAGTATTGGTTGTTTGTCACTCTAGGCTTGTGTACCTTCATTTGATGCATCTGTATCACTGACAGTTTAAAATGAAGACATTACCAGTAACAACCATACCTGCCATCAGCTCAACACCCAACGTGTCAGCGCCGTCACTTAATGGTAATGTCGGTTGTTTTTCATAATATGTCTGGCTTGATGAGTCAGGACTGCATCAAGCCAGTTTAGCACCCAGACTCTTTGACCTCGGTGCCATCCTGTTAGAGTATGTGTAGAATGTAGCTTGGCTTCGTGTGGATTAAATAAATAATGCATTCCCTGAAAAAGATGTCATCTGGCTGAAGTCTCCGAACCAGGGTTGGGCAAATCCAGGGCTTCAGGATCAGTGTCCTGCATGTTTTCCAACTGTCTCTGTCATCTCCATTGTATCCTCCAGCTTCTGACTGACTGAACACACCTGATCCAGGTCGTCAACAGTGGGTAGGGTAGAGACAGATGGAAAACATGCAGGACAACAGCCCCCAAGGCCTGGAGTTTCCCGATCCTGCCCTAAACACAACCTCAGAGAGCAAGCCAAGCTTTTGAATTGAGCACTGATAACAAAGCTAACTTCAGAAATGCTCAGCCTTTCTGGGATTTTCTATTTATGATGTGTTGCTAGTTGAGCTACTTAACTGTGAGACCAGGTGTGTTTTACTCTACTAAGCCACTCGGCAAAAAAAAGCTCTGTGAAAAAAGTATGAAACAATGCACTAATCACATAAGTCGTAAGTATAGTCATATTGCACATCAGATTAAACAGGAGAAACTCTGCTACGAGCACATACAAGTCATATTCACACCCACCAAACACAACTCCAACATCAAATATAAAAATCCTTAAAAAGAGGCCTAAAAGGCTAGAGTTTAGGAGGTTAAGCATTTCTTTTCCTGCCACTGACTCAACTTTTTTGAAATGTGTTGTTGGCATCGAATTCTAAATGGCCATATTATTATTAAAAAAATAATTGCATTACTCAGTTTCAACATTTGATATGTTGCCTTTGTGTTATATTTAGTAAAATATGCTTTTGTTTGCAAATGATCACCTTCTGCTTTTATTGACTTAACTTTTTTGGAAACAGTTGTGACACCGCTATCTGGTTCCCTATCTCACACGCACTTGCATAGCTGTCGATTGTTGATCATATTTTCACCTGAAATCCTGATATCGTCCAGTTGTTTTTCCCTCAGGAAGTTCCTGTGGCTGCTTGTTAATTGTTGCTGAGGGGCTGAAGTCGGAGGAAAACAACAAGCCGAACCGGCAGCTTTGAGTTCACGTTGCACAAGGAGAGAAAAGGCTCCAGATCACAGGATTTTACTGCATCTCTGGTTAATTATCATTCTGCATTTTGTGTTAAAGGTTGCAGTGCTTTGGTAAATATTGTCGTGGGAAGTGAACTGACGTCAGGTTTCTTCCGCTTATTCAGGTGGCGTTGGGTTGCAGCAGCTCTTCACTTTCCTAATCAGCTCTTCTGCTCCCCCCACCCCCAAGGAAGGTCATCCTTCCCTCTGCCACGCTGCTCATCTATTTCCTTCCAACATTTTAAGATCAGAGTTCCATCCCTGACTCATAACATTTCCATATGCACACTCATTTCCAAAGGATACTGTCTGCTTTGCACCACCTGACAGGGATCGCAGTGAAGGACCCATGAGAGACCCCCCCCTTCCCCGGGGAGGGGGGGGGGGGGTCCGAAATAAAACATATGGGATGGGGAAATAAACATTTAAATATATAAATGGGTAAACACTTAGCAGCCGAGCTCCAGTGAGTGTGGAGATATGTCAATTTTGGGGCATATTTTTAGAGTCTTTGTGAAAATGTTTTAAAATGAAACAGGAAGCAGGGAAGTTTATGCCTCTGGCGCCCACCCCACTTCCCCCCCAGGAGCTGAGAAAGACATAGTGGGGGGGGGGGGGGATTGATGTGTCAACAGTTTGACTACTGCCAAATGGAGCTCGAAACATGATTGCATATAAAATGATCTGCAGCCACATAAAATATTATTTAACTCAACATGATGTGGGTTTTAAGTAGTGCTTAACTATCGTGACATATGCACTGCCAGTCAAAAGATTAGACACACTAGATACTTAAGTATCTATTCTTTATTTTAATTATTCCACATTAACGCTGTTTGATGCTTATGGATCAGCTCCGTTTTGAACGTTTGTTTCTTATCCCGTTGACTAATAATAAGTTTATTTATAGAGCACCTTTCACAGACGGAGTCACAAAGTGCTTAACATGGTAAAACAACTTTTACTTATTATCTTTTAAAGTTTAGTTTGGGGTTATGGACACATTTTTTTGAATATCTTTATAACAAGACTAAAATTGAAGACACACAAGGAGAAACAGTACTCAAGTAAAAATATTGTTACTTTCTAATTCTAATGAGTCAAGTAGAAGTCGAAGTACTCATGAACATAAGTATCTGAGTAAAAGTGAAAGAGTATCACGTAAAAAAAACTGCTCAAGTAGTGAGTAACGTCAAAATGTGGAGTTTATACCATCCTCATATATTGTGTTCAAACAGGTATTTAGGTCATTTTTGTTTATTGCCTTTATTATTTTTGCTCATTTTATGGCTTTGCAGCTACTGTAAGGTAATAAATAAAGCTATAGACATGCAACTGACACCAAAATTGTAGTGGAAAGTCTGCTGATTCAGTAATGTGTCCACGGATTTGACGTATCATTAACATTTACAGAACTAGATCCAGGAAACTTCCATTAAATCTGTCAATTTGCATAACTTCATAATTTGTTTCCATTGTCGTATCCCACTACGAAGAGAAACTGGGCTGTCTCGGTGGAGGTCTGCACTCTGACGGTTCATTCTGTTTACCTTGTGGTGTTGCAGTAGTTTTGTTGTTTTACATGATTCCTCTCATGTATAATTATAAATAATAAGAAAAAATGTAACCGTCACAAGGCTCACATTTTGTTCATTTGGTTTATTTTGATTTAATGTCGTAAAAACAGCTTGAAAAACCTCATGGACTCAGAGACTTTTGTCTTTTTTTATATAATTTTTGGCTTTAATGTCATATTTTCATCATATTCTTTTCTGGTCATTTTTGTCATTTTTAATATTTTTTCACCTTTTTACATGATCTCCATGTTTTTGCACCTTTCGTGCTGCTTTCATCTTTTTTTTTGCCTTTCATATGTGCCAAAAATTTTTTACCTTTTTTTAATTGTTTTTAATATTTTCATTGTGGGTAACAGAAATTATGGGGAGTTTTTTGTGCCTTTTTCTGTGCTTTTCATAGTTTTGTATCTTTTATTTTAAATTACACGTGACCAGTCACTTCAGCTTCACTCAGGACCAAACACCACCTTTAACCTTGAATAAAAAATCAGTAATTTCTCATTTGTTGTGATAATATTGAGCGACATGAATATTTTTGCTGTAAGGATATGTTCTAGCTCCCATTTGCTTATTATCCCTGCAGTTTTACCATCTTAACCATGCAAATAAGGACACAAATAGCATAACTTGTATTATTATTAGTCATTTATTGACACATAATTACACTAAAAGACATTATTTATGGACACAACTTTTCAGAAACAAAATTCACTATGTACAGTTTAAGCAGCCAACATAAAATTGCACAAATTAAATAAATACACTGTTTTCAGAGAGCTTTAATTAATAGTTCTATGACAGGGAGCGTCCTGCTCTGTGGCTGCTCTGCTGGAGGCAGCTGATTGGCTCGTCAGACATGTGAGCGGACGGATCCAGGTACTGTTCAAACTCGCTGCGGTCCAGGTCGTACAGCATGTCCAGTTGGATCTGCTCCAGGTAAAGGTCCAGAGAGGGGCTGGTATTGCACAGTGACCCCCCGCACAGCCTGGATTCACCCTGCTCCACATAGGGACCCACGGAACCACAGACACCATACTGGCTGCTCAGCTGGGGGTCTGCAAGGCAGGCAGGCGGACCGGAGTGTGTGACAGGCCTGCTTGGGAAGGTGTCCGGGAAAACGGGGGTGTTTAGGTAGCCGTCGTGCAGGGGTGCAAAGTTAACTGGTGTGTGTGGGAGAGTGGGTGCACTGGGGAAAGTGTGCTGCTGGTTCTGGAGTAGGTAGGTGAGGCTGTATGGTACGGTGAAGCCCGGGGAGCCGCTGAGAGACGGGTGACAGGATGAGGACTCTGGAGTCTGGGGTTTGAGGTTCTTCTTCAGCTGCTTCCTCCTGCGGGGTCGGTACTTGTAGTTGGGGTAGTCGATGGTGTGCTGCACCCTCAGACGCTCAGCCTCCTGCATGTAGGGTCGCTTCTCGGCCAGAGTCATGGCCTTCCACGTTTTACCTGAAGGAACATGCACAGGTTAGATAACTGTAATTAAATGTAGACCACGCAACACATCTTTATTTTGCTTTTCAAACATATTGTAATAGTTAGTATTACGAAGCTGAACAGTTAAAGTGGTAATCTTTGGATTGCATAATAAAAAAAAGAATGAAATTGCTGATAATTTTTGAGAAAATGACAGACAATTTGGGTGCATTTCAACTTTGGTTTTCTCTTGGAAAGTTAAAGGTCCCATACTGTCAAAATGCATCATTATTGTGTCTTGGGCCGTTATATAAACTTGTATAAAACATAAATTGTTCATAAAACTTAATATATAGTGCTGCTCTTGAGTTGTTTGCAATTGTGGATTACATTTGATCCTTTCTTTCCATTATGGGCATCTTCAATCATTCAAAGTTGTGTTTTGAACTTGGTAACAACTCCATGGACAAACCATGGAAAAGGTGGAGATTTAATATTCTACAGTCATCAAAAATCAGTGATTTGCATTTGACTCTTAACGGTGAAATTCAATGCACAATCTTAAGCTTTTCCATGATGTGCAGAGGGTTACAGCCCAAAAGCTCCTGTCAGTCCTGAGAAATCCTCACAACAACAACGCCATTTTGATTCTTACCTCTGCCAAAGTTATATTTTGGTAGTGGTCTGGATCATCAACTGGATCCAGAAGATTTTTTGAGGGGTCTTCATCATTGTGAGATAGGGTGTTCTTGTAACACCCAGAAAATTTGACCAAAAAGCATAGGATAACAACATAATAGATTTCATCAAACCACAAAGTTTGATCCAGATATGGGCGATATTCTGGATAGTGATCCAGAATGCTTATACTTACAAGGGTTAAGGAAAAATAGCCACTGTAAAGTAGTAAATAAAGCTATAGACACTAAATTATAGTGAAAAGTCTGTTGATTCAGTGAATTTAACGTACCTTCAACATTTACAGAACTAGATCCACCATTATGTAAATATCATTTTTCATGAATAACCATGGCAATAATAATAATATGTATGTGATTCTAAATGGTAGGTTTTCACTATAAACTGAGCTGCCTTGGCAGAGGTGTGTGCTCTCTGAATAATTTCTACTTTATAACTTTTGACATTTGAAGTGAAAACCACTCATAGTTAAATAAGTGGCCGATATTTAATCACATTTTTTTCAGGAAATTGCCTACAAAATGTCCATTATTCTGTTTTTCCAGCTGTCAGATTATGGTCCTAGGTCACCTTAGGAGCTATGGTGTCCTGGTGAAAAGTGTGTGGCTGCAAAGAGGCCAGGATGATTGAATCAACAGGCCAACACTAATGCAAATCTCCAGCAGACATTTATAACTAAAGATGTGATTTAAAGTGTTAGATATGGGACCTTTAACTGTGATATAGTAGTAAGGTGATGGTAGAAATAGGCCCTGCTCACTTTCATTTCCAGATCCTATACCATTGTGTCATTTGTGGAGCTTACCCAGGATCTTGCTCAGGTCGGTGTTCTCCAGGTCAGGGTTAAGCTGCGCCAGGCGCCTGCGCTCCTCTTTGGTCCAGATGATGAATGCGTTCAGGGGCCTCCTGACCCTCTGCTGCGCGGACGAACACTTCCCCTCCGGGCTGGTGCAGCTGGAGTCCGAGTTCACGGACTGCGGACTGGACGGGCCCGAACCCGGGGAGCACACCTCGGCCACCTGCTCCGCATCTTCGCTATCGAACATGGCTGCGCGAAGCTGGACGTCGCCAGGGTCTCGGCTGAAATACATGGCTGATGATGATGCTGGTGTTTGGGTGTCAGACCCCGGTGATGCCGAGCTATAAGAGGCCCGTCCGCCAATAGGAGGCCGGGAGGAGTGGATTTAAGGTGTGAATTCCAGGTGTTTTGTCAGGTCAGTGATAGGCCCCTCGGACCCCCACCCCCAATCAACCATCTGACGAAACTTCACAATCATCTAATAAAAACACAACATTTCACTGACAGATTAAGTCGAGGGTGTTCAACCTGTGGCACCTGGGGGACGTAACAAAGTAAATCTATCTCCTACTTATAAATCGACGCCTTCTTAAAATAATCGCCTAAGTCATTTTTTTCAGGAAACACAAAAACCTGAATCTGCCTCAGTCATATTCTTGGCATAGGCAATTATTAGACAAAAAAAAATCATTTTTGTAAAAAAAAATGGCTTAGGCAATTATTGTAAGAGGGTGTCGA
>JAQQAE010018938.1:0-11059 GCA_029823295.1 Pseudamia nigra | reverse complement strand
GGATGAGACCCGGAAGTGATGCAGACGTGACCCGGGTGTAGACACGTCAATCTTCGGTCGTTGTCCGCATAATTCGTAGTTATCACGTTCAATTTTTTATAATTTTCAGGTTCAATTTTTTATAATTTTTTTCGTCGTTGTCCAAATTTTACGTTGTCATAAGCTGTCGTTATCCAAGGTTCCACTATATGTTCATTGTGGGAACATGGTAATACATAGTGTGAAATTTTCATTCTTCGCTTGTTGCTGTTGGTTGTGAGAAGTCGTGGGAGGAGCCCAGGGGGCGTCCTCCATCAGGGTCTGGGTCTGACAGAGGAGCTGTTATGGTAGTAGCTGTCAGCTCTGAGTCTGAGCTGAAGTAGCAACTCCGCTGTACAATCCTTGTTTTGAAGACAGTTTGTGGGGTTAATTTTTGTAAAGTTGAGAACATTTTTGCATGTTTGTGGTAACACTTTGGGAAGATACATTAATAAAAACACCTAAAATCATGTCAGACTATGCAAACTACAAAAAAAAAAAACACAAAATAATGCTCTTTGCATAGATGATTTTCTGCTAAAAAAATTGCCAGGAGTATTAGCAGTGGCTGATGGGGCGAGGTAACTTTAGCTCGACTATGATTGGGTGTACTGTAACTTGTGATTTGTAAATACTGTATAGGTTCTAAAATTTTCAAATTGAGTTCTATGAGCTACTATGATCTGCTGCCTCATGGGTCTGTTTTTCTTTTTGTCCATCTCGTAATGAGGATTTTTCAGGACTAATGGTCCTGAGCAAGATCAAATTTATGCCATTTTTTATATTACACTATAGAGTTTATGCAAAACTCAAAACCTGATGACGATGGCTTTTCACACTATGGGACCTTTAAATTCTCTGACATGTAACGTTTTGATTTAAAAAGAAACAATGAGAGCTGATAATGTTTTTCTTCTCTTTCAACTGTCTCTAGTTTTGTCGACTTTGATTTGTGTTTCTGTTTCTTCTAACTTCCTGACACACAAGTCACACACACGAAATGTGGCTTGTTACACTTTGAACACACCCACACACACATGAGCACACACACACACACACACACACACACCTAAATATCAGAAACATGCTGAGTTTGCTTTCAGTTTTCTCGCTGCCACCGTACACAGGCTTCAGCAAAGGTAACTAGTTTTTTGTTTCTGTTTATTCTCACTGATAATCCATTAAAATCCTCTTCTGAAGACATTGTGAGTAAAAGTAACCAGCCAGTGAAATATATTTAGCTCAAGTTTTCCCAATTTAAAAGGAAAAAAAGACACCTTGCTTAGACATAAAGTTTAATAAGTATCCGTGCAGCATTTTAAATCTTATGTCATGCTTCCTATGAAACTGATGGCTGTGTTAGGCTTGGTTTTCCAAAAATATCTCATAATGTATGGCAGACAACTGTCCAAAGAAATGCAGCATTATGCTCAAAATGACACCTATGAAGCAGGAAATATCTGCAAAAAATAAGAATTGTGTCAGTATTGCACAATATTAAAATTGAGGATATGTTGAGATGGCCTTTGATGGAAAATCTTGTCTAAATGCTTCATCTTTCCTTTGTTTAAAGTTACAATATGTAAAGGCTGCACCAAAGTCTTTGTATTACATTCAAATTGCACATGTTGAATCTCCTAATAAAAGTTTTTTATTACGATACAAAAATGAAGATTAGACTGATTTTTATCAATACTGAATAAAAAATAGTTACACTTTTAACAAGCACTAAATAATTGTAAACGTCACTTAACATAATGGTTTTTGCACATTTTGGATCATTTTGTACCGTAGATATTTGGGTCATTTTGTACCGTATATATTTGGGTCATTTTGTTTTGGTCATTTTCCTGATTTTTTCCACTGTTTTTGTGTTTTTTTAGTTCAATATTTTGTTTGTTGTTATTCATTTTGGTTAGTGCTTATTTGTACGGTACATACTTTTCAGTAGTCAAATGTACTAATAAATTAATTCATAGGTTGTTCTTATGCATGATATTATCGTATGTTATGTGGCTTTTTCAGTGTGAGTCAAAAGAATGAATGAGGGTATTAATTTCAAACATTAGGACATAAATGATTAAATATGCTCCACATACACACCAGTATATGCTCCATATCCAGGATGTTATTTAATACATTGTTCATGTTTTTTCCTTGCATTTGTTCAACAGGAAATGTTTGTGTTCATGTTTTTACTCAGCCACCTGTTATTTAGCAAATGTACCAAAGTCAGGTCATGGTTGCCACGGCGATGACGCTTTCACAGGATGTTGATCTGCAGAAATCTTGCAGAACTGCCTAATTTCAGATTTTTCAATGCATTTTGAAACCTTCATTGTGTTGGAAGATGATGTTCTGGTTCTTGCTCACAGCAGATGGAGTTCGCCTGCAGTCATGTGGTTTGTAACTGGAGGCCGAACACAGGTACATGCACTGATTCTAATAAACATCTTAGTCCTCTACAACTCACAAATAAGGGGGGGGGGGCTGTGAAGTGTGGGTTACTATTGGTGGTTTCTCGCATGTCCAGCTTCGTAGGTTGATCATTGAAATTAAATTTGTTGTTTCTGGAGGCCATCGTGTTTTTTTTTTTGTAGGAAAGCGTTTTTTTTTTTTGTTTCTCAAACAAATGTATGGGCCTGAAAACAGGTTTGGAGCGTGTTTTTCCATAGGAATCTACTATACGGATTTCGCCTATCACAGGTTATTTTTAGAACGTAACCCCCGCGATAAACGAGGGACCACTGTAGTTTGATGAAGTGTGTCCTGAAGCTGGCTTTGGTAGTTTCTTGTAGAGAGGAGCAGCATATTGCTGTTCGAGACTTAAGACATAATGTAACTCATAAAGGCTCCATGAACTGCATGGTGTTCAGGGATGAATAGTTTCTCCTATTGCTATTGTATTATTTTTTTCAGCTATAGTAACATTAATCGTTTGTAATGTAGCAGCCTACTTTTGAATGACAGGGTCCCTGCTATCACATGTTGTTAAAATGTAACATTTACATAAAAATATCAACTGCAGGCTTCCCAAAGGCTGTAATTAATTAAGTGTTACTGTGGAAAACTTTAGGAAGCTATTTATTTATTTAAGTTTTCATTTAACTTTATAAGACATGCTACTGAGCCTGGGAGCTCCCTAAACTTTTTGTTTTTGTGAATTTTAATACAAAAATATCTATTATCTAAGATTAAAAATACCCTTTAACATGTTGCAAATCTGAAAAGCTGTTTAATAAACATGCTTAAAGGCATTTAAACCTAGTTAAATGTTGGAGTTTGTAATACCCAAAATTTTAGCGCCAATATTTTTACCTTTACTGCAACTAAATATCAGCTCCAATTATTGGTTATTGGCCTTCTTGACTACTAATAATTGGTATTGGCCCTGAAAAAAAACATTGATCTGTCTCTAATAAAAAATACTTGAGTAGTTTTTTATGACAAACTTTTTGACTTTTAGTCAAAAAGTTCTACTTCTACGTGAGTCATTAGAATTATAAGGTAACAGTACTTTTATTTGAGTACTGCTTGTATTTACTCTACCATGACTGTTTAAATGTTTCAGATCATCAAACAAACTGTAATATTAGATGAAGATACTGTAAACCGAGTGCATACAAGATACAGTTTCAAAATGATGATTCCTGTTACTCAGGAGAATATACTAGCCAAACTGACCTGACCCTGTGTGAAAAAAATATTTGCTACTCCTTGTCAAGCTATGAATTAACTGAATCAATGACAATTAGCCACAACTAGGCCTGTCAGTTAAATAGAACAAAGTGAAGTAGGTTAAACAATCTCAAAAAGCAACACATCATGCTGAGATCTAAGTCACTAACATCTATCCTTCTGGAAAGGGTTACAATGTCATTTCTAGGGCTTTGGGACTCTAAAGAACCGTGATGACAGCCAAAAACAACATTTGGAGCAGTGGTGAACCTTTCCAGGAGTGGCTGGCCTAACAAAACTGAAAACGCATTAACAACCTATCCAGGGGGTCACTAATGAACCCAGAACAACATCTAGAGAACTGGAGACCTCGCTCACCTCAGTGTCAGTCAGTGTTCAGGATTCAACGATAAGAATGAAACCAAACAAAAATGTCCAAGATTAAAAAAAAACAGTGGTAGGACTCAGCCCTACTCGTGAAGTGCACTGAAAACTTCTCACAATCACCATCACACTTAGTGGAGGCAGAGACAGTGTTTGCAATCATTTTAAACAAGAATTTTGGTTTATGATTAGATAAGTTCAGAAAAGTATATGCCCTGGGCCTTGCTTCAGTATTAACCAATGTCTTTAAGCAACTGAAAAAGGTGTATTATAAGAGAACATCAGCCGGGAAAGTGACTTGCAAGAGCTGGTAGTCATTAAAGCACAGTTAAAAACAATACCCCTGTGATCAGATACAAATATATCTACAATTTCCAAGCATGTTATTCTCAGACATAGACTAAGAACATCTAACATGTGACCGCAGCTCTAAGTTTGCCCACACACATGCTGCTGAAAGATTGTAATATTCAGAAACTCCGCAGCCATGGCATTAGGTGACCTACCAACACGGAAGTTATAATCTCCATAAAAAAGAATTCTGTCGGTTTAGTAGAAGAGTCCATACGCATTCTGAAAACTCTTTCAAAATAGAGCCGGCTAGTTCACGAGCATCATTAAATCACTGTGAACGGGGCTGACAGCAAGACACCGAGTTTGAACACGAGCACCTCAAAGAAGGAACAATCATTATAAGCAATTTAAGCAAATTACATTTTAAAACCTTCTCGTAGACAATAACAGGATCACCAGCATAGCCACTATCTCTCGAGAGGCTACATTCTCACGAGAACAGCAGCGAAACAACAAGGAAACTTATTAAGTAGTGTGTGAGTGGGGGTGAAGAGGCATGTAAGGCACAGTGTAAGAGATTCAAAGATATATCAAGACAAAGCCCACACAATCACCAGATAAACTAACCTCACATGCCAGCACATGTGACAGTGATAGAATGCATTGTCTGACAGTCAACTGATAAGCAGAGCTAGAAAAACAACCGCAAACCCTCCTCTCCTCTCCCTCTGGGTCTCAAAAAAAAAATAGAGTACATTGCTCATTTCTTTGATTATTTGCTTGATTGTTTTTTCTATAGTTTGTTCATTTTGTGGATTCAGTGTCTGTTTTGAACATTTTGATTTAAAGTTCCCATACAGTGTGATTTAAATTACACGCTTATTTGTCTATTAAAACCTTCTGGAAGTGTGTTGGCAAAATAAAGTGTGCTGATTTGGTCTTTCCTTGGTTATTGTCACTCTGCCACAAATGCTTTAATCTCACTGTGAGGAGCCATAACTGCCCATTTTAATCAGAAAAAAACTTTGATTAGTTGAACCACAGGCTATTCCCAAAGTAACTTAGCATCAGATTCTGCCACAAAGTTACTTATAAACACAGTAAACAGGAAAAAAATATACTATTATTGATCACTTGCTCATGGGAGCGGAGGTAATTTTAGCTTGAATATGATTGGTTGTAAATTGTGATATTTTTAATGTCAAGTTCCACTGGTTCATGGAGGCAGGACTAATGCATTAATGATGTCACAAATCATTGATATTTTCTGCTTCTTTAATTACGCACATTAAAAAATGACCTGACTGGGGCACCTCATTGGCTCACCTGGCAGTTTGCACCCACACAGCTCAGGCCTTAATTGCAATGTCTCGGGCTCAAATCCAACTCCCAGCCATTTACTGCATGTCACTCCCCAGTCTCTTTTCCCATGTTTCCTGTCTCTCTACACTATTTCTATCAATAAACCCCAAAAATAAATCTTTAGAAAAAAAATGACATGACCTCTGTTTCCATCTACAGATCTGCCTCCTCCACCTTTACCTCCTCGTCGCCTGAGAAAACCCCGTCCCGCCTCCCTCCCACTCCCTCCTGTCCCGCCTCTTGCGTCTGTGGTCAATCCCCTCTCACAACCCCCACCCATCCCTCCAAGAGGTGAGCATTTTTTTCACCCTTTCTCACCTTTTTCCTGCCAAAATGAATAAGCCACAAATATTTCTGCCATCTTCAATCAGTTGATAAGCTGGAAGGAGAAAACACATTGAGCGCCAACATCAATGTTGTTTCCATCAGCGTGGGCAAACTAGTGGACACCAGCCAAGGTGACACATAAACACGCACTCACACACACTGGATTTTCATAATTTATCTCAGTCGCATAGACTGTACACACAAAAACTTGAGTTTTTAAAAAAACATCAGAAAAAAAACTACTCAAGTAACTTCATAATGCAGAATTTATTACATCCTGATATACTGTATTTGAACAGGATATTTTCTATTTATGGAGTAATGAAAAGCGCACACAAATAAAGTGACATATCTAAAAGAACGCTTTAAAATACATGATGTGCTCAGAATTTGTAGTTAATCGACTCTGGATCTATATCCATGCATATGTGTGGGTATAAGCTGAATATTTTGTCAATTTTGGCTCATTTCACTATTGTTTTTTTTTTTTTGTTAATATTGTTAGTTTAGTTAATTTTCCTGATTGTTTTTTTTTTTTTTTTTTTGCTCATTTTGTTGTTTATTAGGTTCCATGTCTATTATCTGTTTCTCCTCCCCTCACCAGTTTCTGGCCAGGAGAGTTTTCAGCATCCAGTGAACTGTGGGAAATGTAGTGCTGCCTTGTCATGTTTAAGCTCCATGCAAAGGAATGTGAGTGAGTCATTTTTATGTTTCTTTCCCATTTTTTTCTGAAAATAGCAAACATTGTTCCCAAAACTATATCCTGTTCCTGTTAATGTTGCAGATTATGAGGGTGGTGAGAGTACTGATAATAATGATGATAGTGATCATATAAATATTGTTAAATCACTGTTGCTTTTCCACTACCATCTTTATTATTAGCTGTGTCATTATTAATATTATTAGGATACTGTCGCCATTACTGTCACTATGAACATCAAGATACGATTGCCATGTGTGCTGCTCTGTTCCACACACGAAGCAGAATACTATATACAGAAATACACAGTGAATACTGAAGGTATTGACTGAGCCATCGTTTCTATTGCACCGTATATATACAGTCCATATATCTATTGTAATGTATGGATTCATCATTGGTGTTAAGTATGATTTTATGCACTGTAATCAGACCCCGGAGCAGCTTTCTGTACAGCTAGTGGGGATTTTTATGAACATAAACATATACACACATGACCATGAAAACATAAATTGAAAAACAGAAACATATATACAAACATAAACATTAGCATACTGTACACAAAAAATAAATGTTTAATTCAACTCTACCAAACCATGATTTACTATGAAAACAAAGACATTCTCAACATATCAACCATTCCCCAGATCTAACTTAACCGTTACTTTCCAGATGTGATTTTATGACAAACGCTGAGTTGAAATCCCCTCCTGCTGTCGTTAAGGTGTGGGCGTGTGAGTTCTGCGGATGTGGAAACAGCGTGGATGACAGTGTGAGCAGAGTATGTGTGGGTCGACTGACGGGTGTACGCAGTGACGACATTTACCTGCTAGACCAGAGCGAGGATGACTACCAGAATCTGGAGGATACACTGGTCGTGTTCTGTGTGGACATTTCAGGCAGCATGAGTGTCACAACAGAGGTTTGTAAACATGTGGGGAAGACATCAAGAAACAAAGATGCATCATTTTTTTATACCAGAGATGTTAAAACAAATCTAATAATTTACTTTAAACCTGGAGCCATCTGACTTCCTGTGAAAATACTTTTACTTTTTCTATATTCATTTACATATTAAAACGAAAGGGGATTCCCAATCTCTTTCCAGATGCTGTCATTTCCTGTCATCTCTTGTCTATCTGCAAGGACAAAGTAAAAAAAAAAGCTACACCAAAAACATCTTTCAAAACTGAGATTTGAGATTAAAAACAGCAATAGGCAAGAGTGGTATGCAAAATGAAATAACCATTAAGTTCATTAAAGTTCAACCTCAGATAGGGACCAAATAAATGAAAAAGAACAATCAAGAAAACTTGCAAAGTTAACAAAATAAGCACTAAAATGGACAGATACGATTGAAATAATCCACAGAATTAACATATATGAACAAGATATGCAACAAAATGAACAGAAATGAACAATAAAGGAACAAAATGATCCACAAAATGAACAAAATAAGCGACAAAATTAATCAAATAAGCGACGATGTGAACAAAATTAGCAATGAAATGAACCAAGTAAGTGACGAAATGAACCAAATAAGCGACAAAATGAACAATATAAGCAACAAAATGAACATAAAGGAAGAAAATAATGTCAGAAATGAATAAGAATCAACAATATCAACAACTAAATGAGAAAAACACTAAAACAGTCAAGAAAATAACAGGAAAAGGGCCGGGATGATAACCAAAATGACCACCAAACAACAAAATAACAATTATATAACTGGGGCTTTTTACATGCCATCTAAATTTATAAACTCTAGGTAAAAAATATAAAAAAAGGTTTGGTGGGTTTACAACTGTGAACTGACAGTGCACATTAAAACCCATATTGTTACATGTTGTGATGTTCTCCATTGTGTTACCTTTAGGTTGCATCAAGTAGTGGATCTACAGCGCACATTTCCAGACTACAGGTATTCACTATTAATAAATTCAAACCTTATCCTTTAAACTGTAATAGCTTAAAGGTTTCCCCATATCTTGGCACTTAACGTTACACCTTCTGTAAGGGTGTGGACAAAACAATATGTACCCATTTGATTTTTCTTTGCTTTTCCGTGACCTTTGTAAACTTGTCATATACGCTGATTTTTATGTGAGATGTCATATTCGTATCAACAGAAAACATTCTGAAAGTGGACATTGACAGTTTCCTGAAGGTTTTATTGCATATGATTGGTTGTAACTTGTGATGTCACAAATCAGAAAAAAGTCAAAGCCGCTTATTTTCCCCATTGTCCATCATGTTGTGAGAATTTCTCAGGATGGAGCAAGTTCATATTTTCACAGCCTTTACTTAACATCACAGTTTATATAAACAGCCAAATACAAAAGGTTGCATTTTCACAATGTGGGACCTTTGAGAGCTAGATCTGTAGAGGTGTTACATGGACATATTTTAAAATTCTGTCTGCTGTTTTGTTGTGTTATTGCAGGGTATTCAAGATGCCCTCCAGAGGGCGCTCTCCTCCCTGCTGCAGGAGTCACCCCGCAGGAGAGTGGCCCTGGTGACATTCAGTGATGAGGTATGGGTACAATGAAGGACAAACTTTAGCCTCTGCCATGATGCCTGTGTATTCAGCAGTGTCTGCTTGTTTGTTCTCTGCCTGCAAAAAGTTGTAAATATAGTTTGAGGATTTGATTCTGATTTTCAGTAAGGTCTAAAATGGTGCAAAGAATAAATGATCATATTGTTGCTGATGATCCGAATCACTATCTAGTTCCAGGATTTTTGTAAAGTTTATCATTGATTTGTATTACAATTTTTCTCAGTTGCGAAGACACATTCCTGAAATTATGCTCCATTTCCTAAAACTCTAAACACAAATGAATACACGTATATTCTTCACAAACTTCAAGCTTCCAGGTCAAAACCAAACTCTCCACTCACAACCATGTACTCCTACTGTACATCTGAATCAAACTTTGCCTTCAGATATCACACAAAAGCATCAAATATACACACATGCTACAACACATCCATTATACACTGGTGAGACCATTTCAAAACACTACTGTAAAAACATGTGTCTGCATTGAATAATGGAGCTGATGCCTGAGAACGACCTCTTTACATGATGAACACAATATCAACACATAACGCGTGTACATTTTCTGAAATTTTAATTTCTCAAAGTAAAAATAAACTAAAACTGAGTGAAAGTAAACGTACTGTAAAAATAGGCAACTGATAAAGAATTTAGAATGCTGTGCAGAGTACAGCACTGGTTTTATTGAACTAGAGGGCATCTAGAGACGGCAGAACTCCACCAAGTCTGTGAAATTCACCCAGCACCCTCTTTGTAATATACAGGAGTTTTTCCATCTGTTTTCATGCCAGTTGGTTGGTTAGCCTGTTAGCAGAATTAAACAAAAACTACTGACTCAATTTCCATTCAATGTCGTCTAAGTGTAAATTAAATTAAATTAAAGTACAGTAAAATATACACTTTGCCAACTGGGAATTGAACTCAGGCCTCCCATATGCCAGGTACACACCCTACAACAACTCTTGTTCAGAATCCACACATTATCCTAAAAGACGTTATCAGCATGGTCAACTAGAGTCACACAAATCTCATCAGAAACCATTTGTCTCCTTGTCCCTTTTCTTCTTCTTCTACCTCCTCTCCCGTGTCCTCTTCCTCTTTCTTCAGGTCTTTGAGGATCCATTGTTCCAAAACTAGCAAACTGATCCATGTCCTTTTTATCTATTTATCCTGAGGTTCTGATGGATATGTGAACAATTTTGACTTGTTGGGTTTCCACCTGGGGAATAGTGTGTTAACTGCGTTCCACCTGTGATGTCTTGAGCTCATGATATTGAATGCCAGTGTTTTCTAAATAAGCACATAGTGCAGCCAGTGATATATGAGGGGATTTGTGTGTCGAGTTTTTCACAAAAATTCAAAAAAGACTCATCTGAATCATACAGTATGTGAAACAGGGGAATAATGTTTATGATTTTGGGAAATGTGTTTGTTGTTTGGGAGATGGCCTTATGGTTTGGGATGTTTAGTTAATAGGTCTGGTTATACTGTGTAAGCAATTGAGAAAACCTGTAAAAAGAGACCCTTAGAAAACCCTGGAAAAATAAAATCAGCAGACCAACATCAGGCAACGCCCTTACACACAGCTAAAAGAGACACATCTAACTGGTACACATACAGTGCATCCGGAAAGTATTCATCGTGCTTCACTTTTTCCACAATTTTTTTATGTTACAGCCTTATTCCAAAATGGATTAAATTCATTTTTTCCCTCAAAATTCTACACACAACACCCCATA
>JAQQAE010018937.1:0-11060 GCA_029823295.1 Pseudamia nigra | reverse complement strand
GGGGTTGTGTATATGTGGGAAAAGCCCTCTGCATTCTGCCTCAGCTACAGTTTAGTGGCATTTCAGTTTATTTTCAGCCATTTCTTGCTTATTTTTTTTATTCATCCTCATCTTGTTGCTCATTTTGTTTGTTTTCTTCACTATTGTTGGTCATTTAGGTTCATTTTCAGGACTGTGCATTGGTCATTGTTTGCAATTTCCATCCTATTGCTTTCTGTATTCATATGTGTGCACCATCTTCTTTACCTTGCACAATTTTGTTCATTTCATGGATTGTTTCATTCATATTTGCTAATTTTTTCCACTGTGTAAGCCTAGCATCTTTGACAGCATTATTTTCTTCATTTAGGTCCACCTAGAGAATGACTTGCTTCATCTTCATCTAAATTTCATAGCTTATC
The DNA here is from genome assembly GCA_029823295.1 of Pseudamia nigra. NCBI lineage: Eukaryota > Metazoa > Chordata > Actinopteri > Kurtiformes > Apogonidae > Pseudamia > Pseudamia nigra. The sequence goes on along the minus strand of JAQQAE010018937.1, from coordinate 10,659 downwards.
ATGTTCATATTTGTCCATTGTCATTATTTTGTTGATTTTTTTGTTTATTCTGTTATTTTCTTGCTTTTTCTGTTAATTCTGCATTCATTTTTCTCTGTTCATTATTTTACTCCTTTTTATTCATTTTGTTTCTTTAGATAATTTTGTTGCTCTTGCTCATTTTCTCATTCTGTTGTTGACCTTTTGTTGATTAGTGACTTAGTTTGTTCATTTTGTTGCATTTTTCCTGTGTACTTTAACTGTTCATATTCTTGATCATTCTATACATTTTTGTCAATTCTCCATATGATTTTGTGGTCATTTTGTGTCTCATTTTGTTAATTTTTCTAAATTTGTTGATTATGCCACTCCTTTTTGGTCATTTGTTTTTTTATTTGGTTACATTTGTTGTTTTGGTTGGCTTTTCCCAATTATGTTGTTGCTCTTTGGTTAATTTTTGTGCATTTTCTTGAGGATTTTGCTAAACTTTACTTATTTTCTGGTTTATTTTATTCCATTTTTTATTCCTTAGTTCCCTTGTGCTGATTTTGTTGCTATTTTTTGCTCTATCAAAGGCACAAATACATTAAAAATTCTCTAAATGACAAAAAATGAAGTGTTTGGTGCACAGACCCAAATAAAACCCTGCTCTTGCCTCAAATAAACACCAATGCAATGACAAACTTAGTCACAGCTACAAAACACAACAAATAAGGCAGATGAATCCCGCATCAATCCCAGTGTCAGGGTGAAAATGATCATCATCAAACCCTAAGTGAAATGAATGATGCTGATGTTCTGGCTGTGTGTGCGCGCGTGGATGTGCGTGTGCGTGCATATGCGGGGAAAGCCCTCTGAAATCACTCCATGCCTTCTGCCTCATTCACAGAAAACATGCTATTTCATTCGCATCCTGTAAAAATCAATCGCCAACTTTTGCAGCTTCAGACACTTGCAGCCGCTGATCACGTGAATAAAACATGCCATTTGGACTCACCGCGCGCCCTGGATGATCAGAAGTAGCACGAGGACGCCCACAAACTTGATTGTCATTTTCCCATATGCGGATCACCTGTGATCACTGAAAGGAGTCTGTGCAAATGGAGATCTCGGCGTGCAGAAAGTGCCAGTACAGTAGGTGCGTAACCATCAATCCGTTATCTGAACTTCTTCCTCATCCGCCCACACGCACTTTTCTCCTGCGTGTCATCTGTGGCCACAACAGTCCACGATCCTCCCGCAGGGGCTTTTCTCCGGCGATCAATCAATGTGATCAGTCAGAGGAGGAGGAGGTGGTGGTGGAGGAGGAGCAGGAGCAGGAGCAGGAGGAGGAGGAGGAGAGGGATCCAGCGCTCTCCTCCCTCTGAACGCCAGTGTGGAGTGGTTTGGTGACGCTGTCTGAACCAGGAGATGAGCATCTTGCGTGACTCATACACCGCACACAGGCTACATGCGTACAGTACCTGAACTTCACTAGGATTACATTAAGGTCATAAAAAACAGGAAGGGATGCCCCCCCTCCCTAAAAAAAACCCATTTTGTGCAGACGACGTCATGGCAAATACATTTATTTTATTATATCTCTATAGGTTTATGAAGGGAAGAAAGTTGGAAAGAAATGAACATAAATTATCCCCAAAATGAAGAAAATAATCAGCAAACTGCAAAAAGGAACAAACTAATGAACAAAATAATCATGAAAATGAAGAAAAAGTAAGAGAATCATGAAGGAAATGAGCAACGCAATTAACAAAAGTGAACCAAATAATGAAGAAAAATAAACAAAATCTGCAACAAAATGAACAAATAATCATGAAATTGAAAAAAACAGAACAAAATAGTGGACAAAGTGAGCACTGATAAAAAAAATTGAACAAAATAATTGTGCATATGAAAGAAAATAATCATGAGGGAAATGAAGAAAATAAGCAACACTATTAACAAAAATGGACAACATATTCGAGAAAAGGAACACAAATGAACAAAATAAGCAAAATGAAAAAATGAACCTAATAATCAAGAATATGAATAAAATAAATAAAATAAGCAACAAAATGAACAAATAATCGAGAAAATGAAAAAGAACAAAACAATGGACCAAGTGAACAAGATGAACAAAATAATGAACAAAATAATTGTGAAAATGAAGAAAATGTAAGAGAATCATGAGGAAAGTAAATGTAACAAAATTAATAAAAATGGACCAAATAATCAAGGAAATGAACAAAAATAAACAAAGTAAGCAACAATTAATAAAAAAAGAACCAAGTCATCAAGAAAATTGACAATATAATCATCAACAGGATCAAAACAATTTTTGCTAAACAAAAAAAATGTTAAGAAACTGAACAAATCAGTTCATGAAATGAACAAAAACGAACCAAATAATGAAGAAAACAAATGAAATGACCAAAAACTGAAAAAATATAGTCAGAGAAGTGAACAAAACTTATCATAATAATGAAGAAATGCTGCAAAGGCAAATAAAATAAGGCAATGAACAAAAATGACAACATAATTAAGAGAAAAAACTATGAACAAAATAAGCAACAAAATTAAGTTAAAAAAGAAACTAAATGATTCTATAAGAAAACAAACACAACAAAATGATCAACAACCTGAAAAAAAATGAATAAAATGATCCAGCAAGCAAACAAGTAAAACAAGAACATAAACAGAATAAGCAACAGAATGGAGAAAAATAACTTTTTTAGCTTTGGTGCATTTTCTTATATATATATATATATATATATATATGTGTGTGTGTGTGTGGGGGGGGTGTGTGTGTGTGTGTGTGTGTATAATAAAGAAAAAAATATGCTTATTATTAGCACCACAATCACAGCAAACATTAAAATAACCCAAAAACAAAATAAGAATAGGCGAGAAGGAAAAATTTATTTTTTGCTTATCCTTTTCACCTCATACACTGCTTACATGAAATTAAATGTGTACAACATCACACACTCTCATTATGACAAAAAAATAAATGATTGTAATCATTTTTGTTAATTTTATTTATTTGATTTTTTCTCACTTTCTTACATATTTTGTTCATTTTTTTTGTGAATTTTGGGCCTTTGTTGTTCATTTTTATAAATTTTTTTTAAGATTCTGCTCATTTCAAATGATGTGTGTGATTTTTTTTCACTTTTAACTTTTTGTTCATTTTTATTCATCTTCTAGACTATTTTGTACATTTTGTGTTTACTTTTTTATTTTTATTCAGTTATGCAGTTTTGTTCTTCTGGGCATTGCTTTATTCTTTTTTTTTATTTTGCATTTTATTACATATTTACACATTTTCATATGTACATTGTATTTTTTGTGCATTTACTTGGTTATTTTGCTCACTTTGTTGCTTTTTTTGTTAATTTCAGCAAATTTTCCTGCTTATTTCATTCCTTTTTCTTGCTCGTTTCCTTCAAAAGGAAAACATAAAATGAAGAGTTTAATACACAGCATACCAGGAGGATGCGGAGATGCCTGACTAAAAACGTCCCCCAGTGCTCAAATGAAACCTCCGCTCTTACAACACAGATCATAAACAGAACAGAGTGAATGTTATCTGAACATAAAGTCATGAGGAGCAGTCGGGTATCTGCTTTAGTGAATATGAAGAGCCCTGTTTGACGTTTGTGCAGTATTGATGTTTGCCGTTTTCCTGATGATAATCACAACTGGAAGTCACATTCAGGCTTTACTCTCACATTTACAAACTGCAGCGTCACAGCGAGCACCGCTCAACACTCAAAACAAGTCATTTCTGAAAAGATGCAGAACATGTGGAGAAAGTCAGTCTCAGTCCAAACTCAGGAACAGTTTGAAATCCTCACATAGATACGTACAGTACAGTGCCCAAGTCCCTCCTCTTCTGCTGGTTTTGACTCAGGGGAACTACAGTTTTGGGAAAAAGAGTTTCATTATGGTTATTTTTAGTTTTGGCATCTGTTGGATATTCACCACTGAACACATCATTTTCATCAAGTGTGCAAAGAGAGCAATAAAAAAATGAATAAAACAATCAGGAAAATGAAAATAAATAAGCAGAATGAAATAAAAAATTGATCAAATATGCACCAAAATGGAACAAATGAAATTACAACATATACTAAATTGACTAAAAATTCACAAAATAATCCACAAAATCAATAACATAATAAACAGAATGAACAAAATAATCAGTGAAGGGAACAAAATAATCAAGAACAGGAGTACAAATGACCAATAAAAACCCAGACTGTGGACAGAAATGAAAGAGAAAACGAAACAAAAAATAGCAATAAGACTGGTTAAGAAGTAAAATGTGTTGAAAATAATTTAACCAAAAAAAAATAAGCCAATAAATAAATAAATAAACAAAGTGAACAAAAATCAACAAAGTGAACAATTAAAAATGATAACAAAATGAAAAAAATGGTATGAATAATCACCAAAATAAACCGCAATAAACAAGTTCAAGAAAATCAAAGAAAACTAAAAACAATACAACAATGAAGAAATGTACAAGAATAAGCATTGCAATCAAGAAAATTAACAAAATATCAACAAAACAATAAAAAATAAGCAATGAAATGAATAAAAACGAATGAAAATAAAATGATGAAGAAAGTGACCAAAGATGGAAAAGATACACAACAAAAGGAGCAAAAAACTGACCAAAACACGCAAAGAAATGCACAAAAAATGACTAAAACGTCAATATTTCACACAAATTATGTCAAACACGAAGAGCTTCAACACACGAACAGCATCAACTTGTGTGGCCGTTAGTGAGACCCTCTGCTGCCCTCTGGTGGACACAAATACACTGCAGCCCAATAAACCAGTAGTTTATTGTGCTGGTGGATTAACCTCTTGACCAGTGCTGACCTCCATGCATATCTGACAAATTATAGATTATGACAGAAACACTGTTTGTTCACCTGTTGCTCATTTATTTCATTTTGGGCATTATTTAGCTTCATTTTAAAATATATTGTCTTCACTTTGTTGCCAATTTTGGTTATTTGCCAGTTAGTGTTAGTTTTTGTTCTTTTTTTTTTTTTTGCTTATTTTGCTCATTTTAAAACAATTTTTCTTGGTTGTTTTATTTGTATTTTGTACTACATTTTGCAAATGTTTTGTTCACTTTCTTGATTTTATTGTTCAATTCATGCATTTGTTTTGTAATTTTTGTATGATCTTGCATTGAGTGTCTTATTTTGTTCAATTCTGCATATTTTTGTTCATTTTCTTGTTTTGTTCATATTTTGTTCAACACAATTTTACTCATTTTTTATTATTATATGTATTTATTTGATTTATTTTATCTTTTTTTAACTATTTTGTTCATGGTCATTATTTTGTTCAGTTTTGCTCATTTAAGTTCATTTTTTCTATTTTGTAAATTTTTGGTAATATCCTTTTTCATCTTGTTCATTATTTCATTGACTGTTTAGTTGATTTTCATTTATTATATGTATAGTTCTGTACACTCTTTTCATTTTGTTCCTTTTTCTATTTATGTCGATCATTTTTACCTGATTGGTTTGTTCATTTATTTTTATAAACCTGTGGAGACAAGGCACACAATTCTGCATTATCAATTCAGCAGAACATAAGAAATAAGAAAATGCTCAGATGTTCAAAATTTGCAGGAGGAGCCAGAAGTGCCTTTGGATGAGAATATCAATAGAAAGGAAGGAAGCAAACCAGAATCTGCCATTTCCTCAATAAAATGTGAGAAAATAAACATTCTGGTTGCAATATTCATTACATAGAGTGATGAAAATAAGCATCATTTTAGATAACAGCACTCTAAACGATGTTTAAGACACATGTGTAGTAAGAAAGTGCAGCAATTTGAATGGAGACGAAATGGGTTGTATTCCACTTTTCTGGGAAAGTAAAGAGAGAAGATTTTTCCCAGACGTGAGATCAGTGAAATTGTTACCCGCAGGTGCTGTACGGATCAAACTGATGCAACTGTTTCTCACAAAAATATCAATATCGTCACATCAATACAGATGAGAAGGGCAGTCTGATTCCTCTCCTGGCTCATAGAGCAGCTACAGTATAATTATGAGTTAGACTGACACTGAACTGAAGCTTCATGTGGCATTTTTAAAGGGGGGCAGAGACCACGTCAGTATGTGTTTTGACAACCACTCACCTCATGCAGTGTGACATTTCCTTCACATGGAGCTGATCAGGTTATCGATCAGCTTATTGACTGATGCTTGTGGAATATTAGTCCACTTCTCCACAGTGGTTATGCCAATTTGGGGACATTGGCAGGCATTGGAACCTGCTGTTATACTCTCGGATCCAAATCATAACAAATGTGCTCAATAAGTGACATGTCTGAGGATGAGCCCATGCAACAGCTGGAACGGTTTACGCTTCAAGGACTTGTGTCCAGGTTCTTCTTCATGTGGTTGTGCATTATCCGGCTGCAACACAAAGTGATGGCAGCAGAGGAAGAGGATGATGGGTCTGAAGATGTCATCACCATGTCTTGACACATACATCGATCAGCCATAACATTATGACCACTGACAGTTGGAGCAGTACAAATGTCAATTATCTTATTTGAGTGGCAGGTAGGATATATGAGGCTGCAAGTGAACATTTAGCCCTTGAAGTTGGTGCATTTGAGACAAAAAATGGGTAGCGTAAGGATGCAACCAAGCCAAAGAAGGGCCAAATTGTGATGTCAAGACAACTGGGTTAAAACATCTCCAAAACTGTGGGTCTTGTTCAGTCATTCTGGTTTTGCAGTGGACAGCACCCCATGAGGAAGGACGGACAACTGGTTCTCGATCCAGTTGAGGATCGAAAGCGACTTTCATAGTCGTTACAGATTTTGAACTTGAAGTTCACTCTGTCTGGTTTTAGCAGATTTTTTTAAGATGACTGAAAGACTGGGGATCACACATTTAATACCTGCATCTGATGAGGGATCACACACTACTGCCAAACTAAATGAAACCAACTGAACACAGCAAACTCTCAGTGTCTATGAGATGGGGGTGTCGCTCCCCTGACCCGTAGCCTTAAACAAGCATGGACTATAAATTGTTGTTGTTTGTGCAACTCTCTGCTCTGAGAAATACAAGAAGAAAAAAAACAGGTATGGCTGTTCACAGTTGTTACTTTGATATTACACTTTGTCAGTGGCTGTTGACATGTTTGCAGTTTGGTCTGTAATCAGTACACACTACCTGACTGTGTCCAGAGTCGGCTAAAGAAGTTCAAACATGTTTAATTGACTGCGACTGAAGTCTGGTCTGGTCTGTTCCCCTCACACATAGATTTCTGTGCCGAGCAGCCATGCTGACTGTCCCCAACTAGGGCTGACTGGAGCAGACTCTGCCTAAATGCGAATCATGTGCAAATTGGGTAAAAAATCTTGTAGTGTGTCCCCAGCTTTAGGAAACAAACATTACTACCACATAATATAGTGCAGGTTCCCTCTTTTGAACCCAGAACAGCTTTAACCCAAGACATGAGCTGTACCAGACCTCTGAAAGCTGCTGTAACGACTGACAGTACATTACACATTACATATAATAGAGACACATACTTCAAATCCTGAAAGTTGTGAGCTTGGGCTTCATGAATCTGACCTGTTTTTCCAACACATTTCACAAACACTCAGTTGGATTGAAATCTAGTTGTTCATCCCTAGACCATGTTGGCTGGGGTACTGTTCACTGCAGACAAGAACATCCAACAGGATCTTTAGGTTTGGATGCAATGACCCAGTCGTGTACCATTATAATTTGGTCCTTGTCAAAGTTGCTCAGATCTTCACTAATTTTGGACAATTTGGTGCTTTCAGTGCAACAACTTCAAAGGCTATATGTTCACTTGCTGCCTCATACTGTACATCCAACCACTTATAAAAGCCATTGGAATAATATAAACAACATTATGACCACTTCACCGGTCAGTGTCATAATGTTATGGCTGATCGGTGTACAATCTGATATCAGCAATATGACCTGTGTTTGTCTGTACCTGCCTATACCAAAACTCCACCACCTCCATGGACGACTCTTCAAAACACAGACATTTGCAAAGAATTCACCAATCCCGTACCATACCCGTGGCTGCCATCCATGATTCATCTGTGAAGAGAATACTTCTGTAAAAGACACAACACTGAGGTCAGCATTTGCCCACACGTCTGTTACAATGATGTACTGCAGTCAGGTGAGGACTGTAGTAATGCTTCAGAGTGTTTGCACAACTATTTTTCATCTGGTTCAACCAACAGTGTGATTTCTCATGTGAACATAGGTAACGTAGTGTCTTGGGCTGGCACGGTTACACATGGTCTGTGGTTGCAAGACCTGTCATATTCTGTGAAAAGATGTAGGAGGTAGTTTAGAGTGGGGAAATATTCAGTTCACAAAGAACAGCCTTAGAGTTAGGCTTAGAGACAACATGAAGACAACATATCTCATGTTTTGTGCAGAACAGATCTAATAGATTCAACAAATCTGAATGTATTGCAGTGTCTAAGCTGAATGTTTGTGACCGCTGACCCTTGAGTCAATTACATGCCAGTGATAGAACCACATACACTGCATCTCATTTTATGACTGAAGCTCCATGACTCCTTGATTCTTAGGATTATTCCCTCAGCAGCTTCACTGAACATCAGACTGAGCGTGAGGAGACAAAAACATGCCGTTAACAAAATAAGACATTCCTCTGTGCTGCCATGATAAACACACAGTCATGGAAACTTGATTTACATGTAATTTAATTCACAACATGGCATAATGTGTCAGTAGACATGGGGACTAGATAATTTTTCATAATCTTACATGGGTTACCATACATCACACTCCCTTTTTACACCTTAGAGGTCCGCTCAAACAGTTTCCACAAAGGATGTGCCTGAATATAGATTGTCAATGTTTGCTCCTCAGTGTGCATCTTAAGGAATTGGGAAATTCTTCAAGATGGCACAGAGAGATCAATTTCCAAGTCACTGTCAAACATCAAGGAGTCAAGGAGGTGAAAAATGGGAAACTGAGATGCGCCTGTTGACTCACGGTTTCTGTGGAAAACCTCTGTCAAGCACTAAAATATGCAGTAAAGTTTCATATTGTTGAATTACTTCTTAGATGGAATTTTCCTGTTTCTTTTTTTAATATCAGTTTGTGAATAATGACCCAATGATTTTTCAAAATAATGTTTGAACACCATCTTTGTTCATCATTTTTATTCGATAATTTTCATATATTACATAAAACAAATACAGTACATAAAAACAAAGAATGAATAACACAATCTTTACTTTAGTAAGCCTAACTACAGCTACAATGGCTTGCTTTCATTTTCCAATATTCAAAGCAAAGGTCACAGTTTCCTCCAAAAGAATAAAAAAAATAATAATGGTCATAAATCATCCTCGCATAGATTTATCATAAGTCTCCTTAAGCTGAGTTCCGGATGATGTGACACAGCCCCAGTTCAAAATTCAGTCTGCCTCACTGCCCATGAGCAAGTTTGGGATAAAGTACATATAATCAATCCTAAAAGTGTCCCTCACATGCAGCAGCCACAGCTGTCCACACAGACAGTTCATGGAGAAAACAAGCATTTGTCATCTGGCGGCCAGTCGCGGCTTAAATTGGAGTGAAGCGCTTCTTTGCTATTGGTGCGCCCTGAATGGGTGAAAGCAACTTGAGCAGAACTAAATCCCTTTTCTAACAGATGTATGGCTGATGAGTCTGTCAGAGTGGTCGAAGGAAGAGGGAGGATGAGGAGGGGGCATGTCTTATGTATATGTGATGGTGTAGGGGGACATTTTTAATCGGGCATGTCTGGATCCTCTTGGACAGTCTGAATGTCAAACAGTGCATTTTTTGTGTTTTTGGCGAGTTATTAATGAGCAAACTTACCAGGAGGAAAACATTGATCAAAATAATGCAGAAAATGAAGAGAAATGAGCAAAACGATAAGCAACAAATTGGAAAAATTCATTATGTGACAATCTATATTTTTAGTCTAAATTATCATGCAGTTTCTATGTATTTTAGTCATTAAATGTGGGAAATAACAATGAAAACTTTGTTTTAAAGTCAGTCTTAACATAAAATGAAAATGAACAAAACGAGCACTCTGTCCGAAAAAAATGAACAAAATAATGAAAGGAATCAATTGTAGTGAGCAAAAAATAAGAAACAAAATTAGTAAAAAGCAACAAAATGATTACAAAAACTGACAAAAATGAACTAAATAAACCATAAAATAAGTAATAAAATAGAGCAAATACCCCCCGTGTGGGACAAAAAGGATAATTGTACCTCAGAATTGGTTACAAAAGGACCAAAAAAATCCCCAAACTAATGACAAGAAAACAATAAAATGAGCAAAGATTAATAAAACAGGTGACGAAATCAACACATTTGAAAAAAAGGAACCAAATCCCAGGAAATTCCAAAAAAAATTAAGGAAATCAACAAAAATAAACCAAGCCTGGACAAAATTGAGTGTACAGTGGGGTAAATAAGTATTTAAGTTCTCCCACTTAAAAAGATGACAGAGGCCTGTAATTTCCATCATAGGTTCGCTTTAACTATGAGAGACAGAATGAGAAAATAATCCAGAAAATCACATTGTCTGATTTTTAAAGAATTTATTTGCAAATTATGGTGGAAAATAAGTATTTGGTCAAAA
>JAQQAE010018936.1:0-11060 GCA_029823295.1 Pseudamia nigra | reverse complement strand
GAGCTTCAAGGCTTTCTGATTCGCCTGTAAATTCTTTGGAACACAGGATGCCCTAAATGGCCTTTAGCCCAAAACAAGAGCTTGTACATGTGAGTGAGTTATACTCATGGGCATTTTTTTTTCTGTTTGTTTTATATATGAGATTAAGCATCGCTGGTCATTAAGGCTGCAAATCTGGGGAATAATGTTAGGTCAAAAGGGAATGTAATAAAGCGCACGCCTACCTGAACAGGACCTTGTTTTTGGTCTTGTTTTGGAACCATAACTAGAAGATGACCCACCTATCAGGCTACTTGGTGGGAAGAGGCCTGGGCCGTATTCAGGGACATAGGGTGGGTATGTGGCGATGGGGTGGTGGGCAGAGGAAGACCCTGCTCCGATTGATGCCACGCTCCGGCTGTGAGCTGACTCCAGTTTCATACTCTCGGCCAGGGTCACCTGGTACTTTATGCACTCTTTATCCTCCTGCCGCCCGGAGCTGCTGGAGCCCGGGGTGGACATGCCTGGGTCCGGGGACACGTCTTTTGGAGGGGTCGGGGGAAACGTAAAGAGGTGCGGACTGGAGTGACCGGTAGACAGGGAGGAAGAGGAGGCCGGGGGGTACACGGACAGGCTGGCCGGGGAGCCGTGGTGCAGGGGGTTCTTGGGGAAGGGGCTCAGGTTCCAGGGAGAAGTGCTGTGGTGCGGGGCGATTCCTTTGCTTCCCTCCAGCCAGGGCAGAGAGCCGTGCAGTAATGAGGGACGGCACACCTGGCTACCTGGGGCAGCAAATAAACACAAAAACATTACAACCTGACCCAGACTTGAAACAGCAATAAAAACATTTATTTCATCGCGCTTGGGCCTAAAGACGCGTTCAAATCTAAAGGAAACCACGATGTTATCAGATGTTTTAAACATGATACTATCCAACTATGACATTACGCTCATGTTCTCCATTTACCAGAGTAGTTTGGTGTTTGATAAATCTCATTAGAAACCTCATCTAAAGAGAAGTTAGTTTCATGTTACCCCACACATGCATAATTGCACCTTTTCAATGACAGGGCCTTCATGTAACAACTGAATACTTCACCCTCATATGAGACTGACTGTTCAGGAAGTTATGAAGCTCCACAGATGACTGTGTGCCGCTCAATAGGATGTATTAATAAAAATGAAAAATATTGTACATATGCTCAGAAGTGAAAACACGCTGAGCTTCGGGCTATTGAAATATTCCAGGTGTATGTGTCACCTCTGTGCCAGTACGACTGTTTGTTTTAATCCGTAACGAAACACCACATTGATCCAGAAAACACATTACGCACGGGCTTTTGAAAAAAAAAAAAAAACTTGCCTGACATGTCAGTCAACTGAGTGTCGTTTTGTGTTTCTAAAGTTTACACGGGTACAGTGTGTGATATAAGGAGTAAAGACAATCCGAGGGAGAATTAGAGGTAAGATATATTTACTGCGTGGTTCCCAAAATCTAATCCGTCCTGTTTTTACTAACAGAGTCAGCTCAGGCCAAAAACAAAACCTGCTCTGGATCACAGTCACTTAATACAAATAAATCCTAACACAGCGGCAGTAATTGAGTCTGATCTGTAGGGATAAATTACGCACAGAGGACTAAACACGATAATGTTCACATGATTAAATAAAAGAGCTGAAGAGGCCGTTTACTTACTGTGTGGAGGTGGAGGATACCTCTGGACGGCTCGCACTGAGTTTCCATAATATGGAGAGACGTGGTTCCCCTGTCCATCGATATTAAACAGTACATCCACATCGTCTGCGAGGGGATACTGCGAAGGGTCCATGTATGAGTGGCCCAGGCCCGGGTGATGTGAGCCGGGATGCTGCTCGTTTAACACCGCGGGATGATGGCTCATCCATCGTGGCTGGTCCGCACTTACTTCCATTGCTGCGCTTTTTTCTTCAGCAAATGTTCATGCACGCCGAAGCAAAACAGATACAAGTCACAAGATAAGAAATAATCTGTCCCAAATCCGTTTTGTTAAATCCACAGTTTCCGCGCTCGCTTTCAGTCACCTAGAGACAGAGAGAGGAATTTATTGTCTTATTTTCTTAAACTGTTCACATGCAGCAAGACTGAAACAGATAAGAGGCCCACGGTACAGTCAGTTTACCCGCTTTTAAAAATCAAGATATTTAAACACGAAACATACCCCACATTACAAATGCAACAAACGTGTTGTCATTTATATACGTCCAAAATGGAATCCAGTCCCACGCAGAGTTCTTGAACTTCTTTCTCTCAAAAATGTCTGTGTTTCCACCCAGCTCAACAAGTAGTGGAGGTTAGTGTGGGTGCAGGGTTTGTTTGCAGTGGGTGGCTTCACTGCACACTGACCGGCACCAGCGAGTTAAACGCACTGATCAAATCTCTGTTTGTGCGCAGTTGTAGCTCTCTCCATTAACTCCGCTCCTCTCTCTCTCTTTGCCTCTCGCTCTATGTGGCTCTCGCTCACTCACCCTTGCTCTACCTCTTCCTCTCTTGCTCTCTCTCTCTCTCTCTCTCTCTCTCCAGCCCCTTTTTTTTTTTTTTACAGTGAAGGCATTCTTTCAGGATGGCGCCAGGCAGCTCAATGCTTGCAGACAGCTGTGGCGCGACGCAACTTAAGGAGGGTCTGTCAGTGTCATCGGTTTAGGGGAGGGGCCTGCCCTAATTGAATATAACGTGGGCCAGGAGGGACGCTGAAGATTTTTTTCAGTGACCTTGCCAAATAAAATGTATTTATGTATTTACAGCAATATTTATTAATAACTAAGACAAAAACAAAGTAAGACCCCTTACTTTGTTTTTGTATACATGTATATATGTGTGTGTAATTATTATAATTAAGTATTTATTTTTGAGATTTTATTTTAAAGATTAGGTGTCGTGATATATTTTTTAAATGATTTACTGCATAGATTAGAAGTTAAAAGTGGTTTTGTGTTGTCCCGTTCAGTTTTGTTCAGTTCATCTGATCCTGGGGGAGACAAAGCTGCAGCAGAGCCTGTTGCTCTGGGCCAAAGGCAGGTTACGGGACACTTACGGGCTTAAAATTGTGACAGTGCGTCCTCTCGCGGTGACAGGCACATTATTCTAATGGCAGATCCAAACTGAGCTCATTTCCTCAACGTGAAGCAGGCACGAACAAGCACGCTTGTAAGACTGAGTTTATAGTCTCCAAAAATTAAAACAAAATATTATAGGCGTTCTCTGTATATCATGCAACTGTATTTTTTTGGAACAACCTGTCCACTGCAGTAAGTCATACAGACAAGCAGCAATGGCTAATGTCATTATTTATTCAAAACAGTGCATTAAATGTAACATGATAGCACGCAGAGGAACTGATCATATTTTCATATTTCATCTTTTTGCAAGTTTATCACATAAGCACTATAATTTAAAGAGTGGCATTTTCCCCTTCACGGGATGCAGTGTTTCTGTGTGTATATTTCGTGCCATGCCTGTGTGGTGATGTGCGTCTTCAGCGGTGTATGTTCCACTTCAGAAATGCAGCCGCTCCTTGGGGAAGTATTTTATGTCAAAACCCCACTTCGGATTGTCCATATAGTCTCAGATAGGCAGTGTGTAATAGTAGAGTAGGGGATGTGTAGAGGTGGAGGCAGCCTATGCGACGCCACTGGATGTGACGTCACCGCGGTGTAAAAATTTCAGGAAATGAACCCTCTCGCAGAGCGCAGCGGGAGCGCGCACGCCCTGACACCACGTAGGTATCAACGTTATCCTCTGATAGCCTAATATCAGGTAGGCTGGATTTCCTGGGGAATTCATCGGCGGCACACAAACGCTTAGCTCGAGAGCATGAAATTAAGGGATCACTAGGAGTCTAATAATTTACATAAAGGTTATATTTTAGAGATTTGAATTATTAAACGTGTGAATGTGCAAGGCCGCACGTTTAGGGTGACAGCTCCATTAATCTGCACCTCCAATTTATTTCCCCTCTTTTGATATTGTAGTTGTTTGAGCCGGACGCGTGGGAGCATAGTCAGAGAGAGACTTGGCACGGTGTGGTACTTTTCCTCTCCAGGATAGCCTACCTGGAGAGACACAGAAAGAGGGAGCATTTCTCACTCAGGCAAACCTGAGACTGAACTTGGATGCAAACTGATGTCGCTTCCATTGTCAAGCTGTCAACGGACTCGTGTAATTATCCTCTTGAAAAGTATCGCGGAGCCATTATCCACAAAGTACCCGTTATAGGTGCTCGGAGGCAACACATGACGGTAAATGTAGCCTAAAATCCCGATTATGTTTTTTGTTTCTTGACTGGGATGTATCGAAGCTTAGAGAATGGGACATGGAAGCCATCCCATGACTTGATTCCCAAGCCTCGGTGTCAGTATAAAGACAGAGCTTATTCACGCAGACGCAGACCAGCTCTCGTAAAAAGTTGTCATTTATAATCCCAAACTGTCTCCACCGTGGAAGAAATGGTAGAATGAGCTCTCTTTTTCTGCCAGTGTGAGAATCTAAAAACGGCTTTAGTCTACTTTTAAATCTAACGACCTAAAAATAGAAGTGATGCTGTGTGTAAAGGTTGTTTCAAGAGGCCAGTCCTGCATTCGATGACAGATAATTCAATGATTCAACCAGCAATGAAATGGCACCGTTTTTCTGTGTTGTGGGTGAGGATTTAAGACATGAATGGCTTATTCCATCGCCAATGTGGGGGTGAAATATTTACGATAAGGGCTTTGTGTGTTGATTTTGTCTTCAGCTGCCTATTTATAGACGGTGGCCTCATCAACGATTGAAATCAGTTTTTCCTCATAAATAACAATTTATTCCGTCATCTGATTAAGCAGAGGCCACGGAGATAAAAACCCTGCCATAATAAATTGGTTACAATGTTACCGTCAGGTAAAACAATTTTTAAGAATAAAATAAATGCTGCTTTAAAACAACCTTGCAAAAGTGTGTGTGTGTGTGTGTGTGTGTGTGTGTGTATGTGTGTGTGTGTGTGTGTGTGTGTGTGTGCGCGCGTTGTGATTTAATCAGTAGGGTATTACATCAAAAGCATTTTGTTTTCATTTTTAATGGCAGAGTGAAGCGTACATTATTTTAAATTGTTCCCAAAATCCAGGTCGAATAAGGAAATTTAAAAGTACACATAGGTTCCATTACAAAATAGATGAAAAAAATCAAAAATACAAATGCAGCCGCTGTGTTGTGTTTCCAGGTATTAAAGCGGAGACGCACAACGTGATTAAATCACTAATTCCTTCTCATGTTAAAAGTAAAATATGTCCTCACTTAAATGTTTCTGTGTATATTTTGAAAGTGGCATACCACCGCAGTTTGTCTGTGTTACATTCAGTGAATTGCTCCGTGAGTCATCTGTCACCTTTCTGGTCTTCTTCAAGAATTAAACCGCTATTCTGTCAGCATGTGAACCAGCTCGGATTCTTAGAACAAAATGAGGGCGTCTAATTCTGCCTGTTTGACAGTATGAAAGTCAAAAAACAGAAGTGAGTTTCGTAGAATGATTACAATGAGAACAGGTCGACGAATAAATCAGCTTTTCTTCGAGTGTAGATATAACGCTTCTGTTTTCGTGTCAATCTTCCCAGTGAAAAAGAAAAACAAAACGCTCTGCCAATTGACAGACCTGTGATGCTTATCTCTGTCCATCACTTCTCGCCAGACCCACTGATTTAATCTTTCATTTAACATAAAGGCCCTTTTCACCTCTTATATCCCTTTCAGAAACAATCCATCCACCTGCCTGTAATATTTACACGTATCTGTTAATTATGGCCTAAAATAATAAGCACGTTTAATGTGCCTTATTTTAAATTTGAAGCCTGACAGTTCCCATAACGAAATTCATTAATCCACATTAACTGCCAGTCTTTGCCACACTTGGGCGATAGATTTATATCCGTTTTAGGTGATGTTATTATATTTTTAAAAAATACTCCATATTTAATCCAGGCTCTGGACTTTTTTTTATTTTTTATTTTTTTGGAAATCAACGTTTAAAAAAAACATCAATGCTAGGACGCGCGGGGTCTGTCTCGCGCTCTGCTCCCTCGTGCGAATGGATAAACCGTTAGTGCTCTTGGCCCGTGACAGTGCGCGCGTGATGCCCTTAATTTGGCTCCTATTCAATCTAACAGCGGCCACATCCAGACACATCGACCAAAGACGAGATGGAGGAAAGTAATAACGAGGGGAAAGGCAGCATCAGCAAGCTGAAACTCCTTTTTATGACCCGCCGGCAAGGTAATCAGATCAATTTCACGGCTCGTATGGGATTGTGCCTCCACCACCAACCTGAGCGGTAATAGGTCGTTAAAAACCCTCATCTGCGCTACTTTAAGGGCCGCTCTTAAGGTAGGTATAGCTAAATATTTTCAGAAATACACTTGGCCGCCGTTTAGGTTCATACGTCCTCCGTCGTGGTTGACACATAAACAGGAGCGGAAAAGCCGGCGTGATTACCAATGCGAATTTATCATGTTTACTTTAGCAACAAACACAACAGCTAACAATGGTTAAAGGCAACAATGGCGGTGGTTATGGGTGTTGGAGCTTATATTGTGAGTAACAGACCGGTCGCTTCTCTCTGTTTTCAGTAAAGTCAGGTGACAAAACGCCTCCCTTTTTCGTTTTTCTCCGTTTCTTCGTTTAAATCATTACGGGTAAAGCGACAGGCAAAGCCCGTCACAAAAGTTTCCATCATTCAAAGCCGAGCAGCATCAGTTAGCTGTCAAATACAAAGCCAGTGACTGAAGAGGCAGCCTATTGGACAGAGCATTTAGGATGAACCGGCTTCAGAGCAAATCTAAATATTTACTGACCTGTAGCGGACGCTGGACGGATGGAGGCTTTTTTTCTGCCGCTGTGAAGAAAGAGAAACATAGAGATGGAAGCGCCGATGGCATTTAGACAGACAGAGCCACAGAGAGAGAAGGAGAGGGCGACAGTGAGACCCGCAGAGTGGAAAAGGAAAAACACACGCACACACTGTGATGGTGGAGCTGAGGCTGCTGCTGGTGCGCGCGCCCTCGGTCCCGGAGTCACATCATTACACACCGCGAGGAGAAGCACGCGCGCACACAGGCTACCGGGAAGGATGCACGCGGGCCAAACAAAGGCGACCTCTTTACCGTACTTACTGTACTGTGCACGCGAGCTCTTCCGGGTGAAAAAAAAATATCAAGTTCGAGGAACAGAAACCAAATTAAAAGCAACAGAAACCAATGGAACGAAATTAGATTTTTACAGAGTGACAACAATATTTTACGCAGCATATTTTTAAGCATCCTACTTTATTTCAGGGCCTACGGATTCTATTTGTCTCTGCTCCTTTTATAATGATATTTTATTTAGGCCAACAATGCCTCTACATAATTACTTACCACTGATTAGGAAAATATATCTTTATTGTTTTGTTTTTGACACAGAAAAATAAAATGTGTAGCCTCGTAGCAGTTAATAATATGACTTGACGCTTTGTAGACAAATGTAGTCCGTGACCATACTGTTAGTGTATTTTCTGGGTGGTTTTTGGCCTGCACAGTTTGTGCTCTGCAGTATTTCAGTGCAGTGCACAATATAACACGCTGCACCTCTTTTTATTTTAGGGAAGAGATGCTCTGCCATACAGGACACATGAAGCCATGCCGGTGTATAATCAACACCACAGATCCGTGCCAAACTCCACGGCAATTAGAACCGCTTTTGATCAGTGTGTACGAAAAACAAATCTGCAATCTTTCCATATCAGGACGGTAATGTCATCGGAGCTGCATTGTGGCCTGGTGGTTTTAGCAGTTGTTCTGAAACGACAAAGCTTCACCTACATCAACCACCCGGAGCATATAGGCCTACTAGCCTTCTTATTGAAACCATGGTTGATTGAAAGAAGCACCAAGCAAATCCGATCCTTCTCTCTGTGAAATGCACTGAGCAAAAAAGAGGAGAGAGAAGAGAAGAGGAGAGGAGAGGAGAGAAAAGAAGAGAAGAGGAGAGGAGAGGAGAAGAGGAGAGGAGAAGAGAAGGAGAGGACAGAGGAGAGGGAGGATGCTGGAGGCTTGGTATCTCTCATGTTGCGCTTTGACTCTTTGAAGGAGAATGTAAACTGATCACACCCAAATCTATCTTTGGGGAAGAAATTCAATTAAGGTAATAAATTAAAGATAATTGGCGCAAACCTCGTTGTATAAACTTACAAATGCGACTACAGCCAAATTTGTCTTTTTAAACCAATGAATAATTCAGCATTTCCATGCAGGGTAAGCGGAGCCTTTCATTTATGGAATTAGTAGTTCAACATCTAAATAGAATTACAAAATACCACATTCGGATAGTAATGATTTATTAATCTTCCTTTGACGTAAATAAATAGCTTATTTTGGAAATTATTAGTGCTGCGATTTAAATGCAAAGATGGAGATAATATGCGTCTGTAATAAATGCGCATACTGATGGATTTGATATAATCTAATGAAAACAACAGCATTTATGCGCAGATAATTAATGCATGTTATAAAGTGTAATAAAGAGATTAATTATGATGAAAATAACCGGAATCTTTTTGTCCTTTTCTGGCAGGTTAGCCAATTGCAAGTGGGAGAACCAAAAATGGATTTTGACAGAAATCAGATGCAAATGCCTCGCGTTTTTCTGGAGAAGATGGATGTTGTCTGTTTTGCGCACTCAATCCTTATTTAAATGTAAATGAAGAGTGTAACTAGCCTTGTTTCCGTTTAGGGTTTCCTTACATTACTAGGCCGCACTGTATCATATTCTGGTGTCTGTTTTGCAGTCCCTGCACCGGGTGAACGGAGTCTGAGTGTGATGCCCAAGTCCAAAGTCACGCGCTTCTTCTCCCGCATGTTCCCGCTACTGTGAAATCGCGTGATTAATGTAGAATTTGACGCGAGCTCCCGCGTGACAGCGGAGGCTGACAACAGCTCAGCACAAACCTTCCGGTAAACTGGGCCACAATAACAAGCGGAGCCTGCGCACACTAGCCTTTATTCCATCAATTCTATCACAGCCAGCTGATATATATATATATGTGTGTGTGTGTGTGTGTGTGTGTGTGTACCAGCTGAAAGACTAAGGGGTTATAATGTCATCTTTATTTTCTGACTGAATTTAGCAGCATTCCACTTACATTCAGCTCATTTTTTAGAGTTAATTTTTAGTTGCAGATTGTGCAGCGCAAAACATCCAATGGAGCAGTGCTTTATCTGTAAACCACCCCTATACCGTGGCTTTTCTGCCCCGTTAGTGCATAAACGGAGTAAATCATTTACGGTCTCCCGCTTTTATAGCCTTCTGGTGTAGACTAAATTTTATTAGACATTTCCCACTCCAAATGTGAAATAAATGCTGCAGTATATATCCCCTTTTCCCTGCCTACATGATTCCTCGCTGTAAATGTCGAATAAGATGACCTTAATTTGAGACAAAACACCTCCAAAAATGTATGGGCCACGTATTATCTATTTACTTATTTATTTTCTCAATGTGTTTTATTATTCTCGTCCTGTGCACTCTCGAAACGTTAAGCCAATGTGTTTTTACGGCGGCTTCTCCCTGCGATTTTATTTTAAAATATTAGGCCGAGGTGGGGAGAATTATAAACGACTCTGCTCTTATCTGCTCCCTTCACGTATCCAGGATCACAGAAGCTGATTAAGAAAGAAGTCACAGCCAACGCTGGATTCATAATGATTTGGAATAATGAATCCTTATCTCGCCTCTGCAGATTATCAGCCTTTCAGCTCGCCATGTTTTGTTACATGGGATAATTTATTGCATCTAATACATCACAATGAATCTGATGGGGGAAAGTGATGGCCATGTTAGGAGAGAGGCTGCTTTTTTATCCCGGGGCAATGAAATGCCTTTACGATTTTTAATTGGTAAAATATAAGGGGGATCTGATAAAAAAAAGAAAAAATAGAAGCATAGAGGTATAATCTTGCCTGCTAGTGTTCCAGCAGCACTCTGCACTATAATTAGTGTGTCAATTTCAACCTGAAATTAACAGCATCGACCTGCCATCTCTGCTTACGCCAGTGGAGTCAGCTAGATCCTAATTTTGCATGATTTATTTTTTTACCAAGAAGAGATAATTAATCATAAACACTGAAAACAGTGCAGCAAAGTGGAGATAACCAAATATTTGCATCTAAAAAGATTCGATGAAGCTAATTCGTTTTCACCACCCACCCTTCCTCCATCCATCCTGAGCCCACCTGATCCAGCCACGGCTGCAGTTCTCATGAGCACCTCCAAGATTTTTAATTTTCCATGATTAATCTTTGAGTAGCGATGTATCATTAATCATTGCATAAGGTGGGGGGACGGAGGCATGTGGCCCCTGCGTAAATAGCGACTACAGTGTGGGAACTGCAATTGTTGGATTGTGGATGTGTGGCATCATGTACACGCTGGTGTCACTGCTGGGAAGCAAGCCATCTTTTATTGAAAGAGGTGGGAGGTGTTGCTTAGCGGTCTGAAAACCACCAGGATGCAGAGTGCAGAAATACCAATAATAATAATAGTAGTAATAATAATAACAATAATATTACGATATTATTATTATTATTATATTCTTATTATTATTATTGTAATAATAATTACAATTATACTTCTAAAACGAAAGTGTTGTTATTGGATGATCAATCTTTTGTTAAGGAGTCATCTCTGGCACAGTGCCCCTTCATCTCTGAATTTTTGGATGGCGCTATGTTTAAACTTGGGTCTGCTCACCGTGCCAGGATAAATTAGCATTTTATTTGCAGCTGTAATTAGCTGATCAGCATCTCTCCCTGTCTCTACCTCTGTGTGTGTGTGTGTGTGTGTGTGTATGTGTGTCTGCCCATCTTTCATCTCAATATGATTTAGTATTTTCACCGCCTCTTTCACTGCCCTCCCCAGTCCCTCATTTTCCAATGTCCTGGCAGCGCCACCAGATGTTTATCGGTTATATGCCCAGGGACACTGCATGTCAAACAAACCAGGGATGGACACTTACAGGCGGCTGGGTGTCCAGGCAGGCCCTCCCTCC
>JAQQAE010018935.1:0-11060 GCA_029823295.1 Pseudamia nigra | reverse complement strand
CAACCCCGGTCAGGTCACCTGGGCGAGGGTGTCTGATGCTTGAAAGACCCAAAACACCTTAGGAAACCAGCAGAATTTTTAAACCCTTGCAGAAAACAAGTGATAAATACAGTGGCAACCCGGTAACAAAATTAATCTGTTCTGGCGTCACATTCGTGGGGCAAAATATTTGTTAGGCAGGGCCTTTTTTTTCCATAGGAATACATGTAAAACCAATTAATCTGTTGTGAGACCCACAACAACTCCCATATAGAGTATGTATTACACACCTGTATGTGCACATTTATTCATTATTATTATTTGAAAAGGAAGTTATATTAATCATCTGAAACGGAATGCATGAAATTAGTTCTAAAAATTTATAAAGACACTTACCAGAGGAGGATGCGATGGAGATGGCTGCTGGTGAAGCTTGGTGGTGGCAGTGGAGGAGGAGGAGGGAGGCTGAGACAAACTAAACAAACAGCAAACTTAATTTAAGAAAGAACTTAACACAATTTTTTTAAATTCTATTTTATGATTCTTTTTTCCTTTTCTGATTTATATTCTTGTTTTGGCCTGTTTTGCCACACTTTCATCATTATCACCAGCAAAATTACTTACAGTAGCCAATGATCTTTTGTTAAAATAGCGAATCCAAAGAGGCTTTGCCTCTGCCTACGCCATAAAATGTTATGAAAATGGGTCCTGTAAATGTCATACACTTGGTCTAATACATGACCAGTGTGCACTTTTTCAGGGTATTTTTATTATATGCAGTCCCAGAGCACTTCGTAGTAGAACAGCATCTCCTTAATCTCTGCTGTTGTCATAACCTCCTCCTCATCACCCCCTCCTGCTCTTCTGCTGAGCTGCTGCTGAGCCTCCACAGCCTCTTTTCCACCGCAGTGATAAGCCCTCTGTGGCATCTTCTTCCAGAACAGTCCTGTCTTGTCACAATTGAACACTTGTTGAGGAAGGACCCTTCCTCATTCACGAGCTCTTGGAAGCGCTTTACAAATTGATGGGCAGCCTTCCGATCAGAACTTGACACCTCCCCATGCCTGACCACCAAATGAATTCCCATGCATCTCTTGAACCGGTCGAACCAACCATGGCTGGCCTTGAAGTCTTCCACAGGTGGTTCTTGGGAACTGCCGCCACCCTTGGACTTTTCTTGTTTCAGGTCCTGATAGATTACATAAGCGTTCTGACAAATGATGGCTTTGGTGAGTGTATCACCAGCAATTTCCTTCTTTTTGAGCCAAAGCAGCAATAGCCGCTCCATGTCATTGTGAAGAGGACAACGCTGCTTGGAAAGCAGTGCTACTCCCTTAGCTGGATTCACAGACGTGATGGCTTCTTTCTGATTCAGCATTGTGCAAAGGCTGCATCGCGCTACATTTGTATTCCTTTGCCAGGTTGGTCACTCGAGTGCCACGAGAATGTGTTGTTTTATGATCTTGCATTTCACATGCAGCCACATCTTGTTACGGGTTTTCTTGTCACCACTACCATTCTTCTTAGGTCCCATGATGAAAAACACAAAATGAAGCAGTATTTTAGGTGAAAACTGGCAAATATACAGCGCAAAGTTTAGGTTGACGTTTACACTCGGCCGAATGTGCTCTCACTTCGCACGTGGTCTCACTTCTGAGTCTATTTTCTTTTGTAATGTGATTTTTTTCATTAGCCAGGACAAAATTTTGGCAGATTTTTTCCTTCGTTACCTGATAATTTCATTACCAGAAGCGTTCGTTACCCGGGGTTCCACTGTAGTAGGATTCGGGTTTCTTCAAGGTTTCTACTTCATCTTCTCTTGTTCATAGCATCCAACACACAGAACACAAAGCAGAAATGCGGCAGCCACCGCAGCTCTCTTTATGTTTATCTTCATTGATGTCATCACTGGTTTTGCTCTTGGTGCATAGCTGTTTATGTCCCATGATCACTTCGCAATTATGCCTGCAGTGGTTCCTACTCTGCAGTGAAGACACAGTGGCCAAGAGGAGCCGAGTGAGAGGACGTTCCTGTCAATTCCCTCCTCCCCCCTTGTACCCTGAAGTTCCTGCAGTGGAAACACACCTATTGAACCCAATGTGGATGTACAGTAATTTAAAGTTGTAACACTGCCTTTGGCCACTGTAGCACCATTCATTTGGCTCCAGGAATCCATGACTCCCATAGAGTTACACTGAGCTGCTCTTTGAAAATACTAAGTGGATACATTTTTGTCACAAGTCAGCATGGTTTCATATGTTTTATTTGGATCATCTAATGTGGGAAACAGGGGTCCATTTTGAAGTTTTTGTTGCATTATTAAGATATTACAGCAAATAATCCAGCAAATCTCTCCTAGTTCTTTATACTGTATAATGCAGATGTTTTGCAAAGATTGATTTGTTGTTGAGTCAGAAGTTATAAAAATAAGTCAAAATACCAATCACCTCTACTAGTATAAAAATAGCAAACCATGAATTTAAGCAGTACTGAGAGGGATGATTCCACCTCCTATACCTAACTGCAATCTATACGTGATTGATGCTCTCTTGAAAATTTTGGGCTGGTACTCTAAAGCCTTGATCGATTCAAAAGTATAAATCTGCCCTTATCTAGCCTTTACGTTTCTGAAAATAAATCCCACACTTTTAGGATAGCGAGTCTAAGCTGTAACACTGGGATAAACTTCAGAATGAAAAGGCTTCTTATCCTGCAGGTAATGATAATAGCAGCCCGTGTGGACATTATTATGAAAGGATTTGTTCCGTATATCATTCCATGGTACAATAAGTGCCTTTTGTATAAAACATCTCATTCACGACCAAGGGCAGCACTGTAATCCCTAAAAGGTTTTTCTTATTTAATTCCAGGAACCTAAATCCATAGGTAGTGCCTTTAAAAATAGATGTGTCTCTACTGATTTATGCACTTAAAGCACTTTGTCACAACCTTTGAACCCATGCTCATATGCGAGTGTCTAACGGGTCTACTGTTGAAAGGGTAATAACAATCCAAGGTAATGTAAGTTGATGGTCAGTGATTTAAAAAAAAATGGGCTGATGCTATGGCAACCAGGAGGGATTTTCAATCATGCATCAGCAGTATGGTAAGCTTTGAGGAAGTTGTGATGCTATGGAAGATGCAGATTAAAGCAGGAGGAAGTGAAATGAACCTTTATTTCCTCAAATTCAGGCAGGTATGGCTAACTCTAAGGACCAGAACCTGATCTGGTTTGTGTCACTTCAGCAGGTGTTAAATGTGTGTGAATCAATCAAAGAGAAATGGTTCTGTTCAAAAAGGAGGTGCAAAGGGAAAAATTCACACAATCGGCACTGCCAAGGACGGAACCTCACGGTTGCACCTGTGTCATTTGCGTAGATGCAAATGAGTGTAAATGAAGAAATTTGTCATACATTTGGAACAAAATTCTTCCCTTTTTAATAAATAAGCCTTAGTGCTAATACGGCATAATTCAGAAAAGAGCAGCACAAATTGCAACTGGCAGTGCACTTAGCACAATTACTGCTGGGTAAGTCCATGATTTAACTGCATTAATTCAACAATAACATGGAAAAATCTTACATATGACGTATTCATATTGTGTACAGTCTCATATACTTTATCACTTTCTTTATTTACTGACATTTCTTCACTGTTTCTAATTTGCATCAAAAGTTATAATGCTTTGTCATGATTATGTAAAGAAAATGTCTCAAGTTAATGTGTTCAATGTGTAGGAAATATGGCAGGTGGTTATATGAGTAATTGGTCACTAAATCAATATATTAACATAACAGAAACATGATATGGAGATGAAATATAAAGAAGGGTTTAGCACTGACATATAGTATACTATATGTCATATGATATATATTATATAATATAATTCCACATGATGAGAATGAAATATTTTTCCCGATGGACCCATTTTGATGCTGCAGCCAATGTTTCCTTCATCACGGCTATATGAGGCTTATGTAAAAATGTAATTGGATTAAGGCAGCAAAAAATGCATTGATGGATGCACATTCAAGTGCTACAAATACCTTTTCATTTTGCCATTTCTGAGGCACTATTGTTGTTTGCCATTCCACAGATAAAAGAGGACAATGAATGCATAGATAAGAAAAGCAGGAACAAATATTGAGCTCAGTGGTTAGCAGAAATACTTCACAGCAAGAATCTTCTGACAGGACAGAGTCAGAGTCTCCAGGTGCTCAAGTTTCCCTCAACAGATTAATAAATGTTCAGAAAAACATACAATATTTTTTTTTGTCAAACTAGGGGTTTACTTATAGTTAGAAAGGTCACTAAATGTTCCATGAATGTTTTTAGCCTGTAATCGTTCCTGAATGAGTCATGTTGCTTATTTATAAAAGTAAGGGGGCAAGGACTGCAGCTTAAAGATGAGGTTGAAGTATCTTAAAGTATAATACCAATGCTGCCCACTGAATACCTTGAATCCCGCAAACAATGAACTTCTCTCAAAGTACTAAGGGCGTACTCACACTAGGTCAGTTTTGCCAGAGTTTGCCCAAAGCGCAATTGTTCCCCCTCCCCACAGCCCCGCTTGTCTGCACTCACATCAATAGCCACAAATGTCCTGACGCATGGATACGTCTCCATCTAGGAGATCAGGTCACAACACCACATATACAACTTTACTGGCTTATGTTTGAGTCGTGTGTGGTCACATGCAGCCTTCTACTGGATGTTTTCATTATGTAAGGTGGTGATTCTCATTTAAAACATGTTGCCTGCATGTGGAAGCAGCAGAAAACGTTTATATATTGGACAGGTGTGCATGTCTTGGTGCGTGAGCAACTGTGCCATGCCGTAGCCCAATTCTTTGAACTATGTCAGAGCCAGGGAAGCGCACTGCTCTTCTCAGCGCAGCTTGGTTGCACACGAGTCTGAAGCATGCTTGGGCACAGTGTGGGTTGGCAGTGTGAGTATGCTGTGAGTCAGTTTGATGTCATTGACTTATTCAAGATCGTATAAGAAGTCTGCTGGTGGTTCTTCATCTTTAAATTGTTGCTCTGTTGCAGTGAATAGACTTTGGTTGTGTTTGAGTGACAGGTGCGACTGGCTAGTTTGCAGAGTCTACTTTTTTTTTTCAAACCATACAGATGCACTGTGTCTCTGGCCTACAAAGGCAAAGTGCACTAACTGCACATCTGGTCCAATTTTGGTTAAGTGGACTTGGAAATAAAACATAATGGAGTCAATATATGTCACACGGTCTGAGAAAATCAGGTCTCAGTTATGTATTAAGTACAAAAAACAGCAGAAATGTGAGTGAGGCAAAGCACATTAAGTCACTAAGTTTTTTTTTATTATTATTTTACCTTTTAATCTCCCCAGTGTCTGGACTGAAATTGAAAGAGTAACTCAACAGAATGAATAAAATAATGCACCAAATAACTGAGAAAATAAACACAAATATACAAAATTCCAAGATACAATTAAGAAATTTTACAAAATTTACAAAAATTAATAAAAAAAATATAATCAAAAAATGAACATGTTATACGTATAATTAGCAAATGATAAAATGTGTTTTCTTGTATTATTTTCTCTTTAGCATTGTTGCATAGTCATAGCTCCTCATCAATACACAGCTGTGGAAGAAATAAGACCACTGCAAAATGATCAGTTTCTCTGATTGTAAAATTAAAAAGATGCACTTTCTTTGTATTATGTAAGTCTGAAAATACAAGTCTATATTCATTTTTGAACAACACAATACTAATGTTGTAACTTAGGAGGAGCTCATGAGACTTAAATAAGATTTTGTTCAGGTGATCACCTAGAGTGCCTCACTGAAGAAAAATATTTTTAGACTCTCAGGAATCCCTTCTTTGCTACAGATAAAAGCATATTTAATCTGCTTTAATTTCTTTCCTGGACTGAGGTACTGGAAATATTAATGTTTCTTAGTGAGAACGGCAATAATATTAGTGTATAACACTACGAAGACATCTCAAATCATTGGGATTGGTCAGATGGAGGGTCCGCACTGATCTATTAGAAGCCGCTCTCTTCCTGCTGGAGCAGTCAGAGTAGTACGGGATGCTTCGAGGATATAAACATAGAACATTGGGTTGGATACATTTTAAATGCATGACATGTTACCATACTTATCAGAATCCTGGGTTAATGCACATGAAAAATATCAGAAACATCATACAACAGAAACATGCATAGTTCCATAATGTATAAATACTTCAAAAATAGGGTTAGTTGCAAAACCGAGGGGCAGTGAATGCACCACAGACAAATTACAAGACATCTCAAATTATTTGTAAGTTGTAATTACAAGATCCAGAAGTCATAATTATGAGATAGTGGGTCTTATTTTTGTTGTTGGATGAATGCAATGCGCTTCCATAATCACCTAATCAGAATTTGATGTTATACATGTAGAGATGCTGATTTCCAGAAAAAAAAAATTCCACTGACCTTTTTTTTCCAGATCTGTATCATTCTTGAGGGAGGGAGATTGATTTGATCACATGATTTGCACATTGGGTTGTTAAGTGTTTTACAGCATTTTGAAGCATGAAACATTTTGATTGAGAAACATTAAATTAATGCAGAGGAGCTCTATACAAAGATAAAAAAAAATCAGTGTTATACACAAAACAAGCCCATGTAATGTTCAATAGCAACAGATAGTATAAGATTTGGTGAAACTATTGAGTTAAGTTTGCAAGTTGAGACTAATTAGAGAAGGACACTGTTCATCTGTCTCAGTTCTTTGGAATTTGGGTGAATGAGAAGGAACCACGTAGGTATTCTGTGATACAGAATATTAAAAAAATACCTGTCATTTCCAAATAAAGTGCCACTTGTAAATGTATCAAACAAAGCAAAGAGATCTGATAAAAAGGATTGTTGATGGACACAAAGCAGGAGAAGGATCTACAAAGTGATCAAAGTGTTTCCAAGTACAGCAGTACCCCGTCTTACGAGCGCATCGACATAGGACTTTTTCGTGTTACAAGTAAGTCGTCGGGCAAAATTTTGCACCGTCATACAACCAAAATATGAGTAAAATAGTTCCCAAGAGCTCTCAGCTTCTGTCGACTTCTCTCGGCACAGCGCCACTGGAAATTGTGGTGGCGCTCTAGCACAGTACAGCTCGTGATAGAAGATAGAAGAACAGAACACAACATAAAACACTGAAAGATTAACAGAAATGGCTCAGCTTTTTGAGGAGAGGCTGTGCCATGGACTGTATATATTAGTGTCATCTTGGATGACATTTTGGAGACAAAAACAGGATGCAACCATATTTGTGCGAACGGTGGGGTTGCCAGCGGAGTGGAAGCTTTGAACCAAATTTCTAGTCCAGTTGACAGAAGGAAAACCACATGCCTTGGAGGGGAGGCTAACTAACTACTAGCCTTGGACATGCTAAAACTTCACCAAGCAGTGCTAAACAAATCATATTACAGTGTTAGTGTAAACACTTACACTCAACTGCAGCAGTGGTTATCTCAGGTATGTCCATATTAAATAAATAGAAGATATGAAGGTCCGATTCGGTCCAACCTCTCTGGAAGAGTAGTTACCATAGCAACATGCAGTTGCACGGCAGTGATATGTTGGATTATTTGCCGCAATATGATGTCGATGCAGATGAAACATGAGTGACCGACTTGGCAAAGGAATACGGTCAAAGTGTCTCTACCACCAGGTGGCTGGTTCCGATCAGAAGGCTGCCGAAGAGTTTAAGCAACTGACTTCACTTCCTCAACAAGTGCTTAATTGTGACGAGACAAGGCTTTTCTGGAAGAAAACACCATGGAGGACATTCATCACTGCCAAGGAGAAGAAACTGCCGTTTTTTCCAATACGTCCTCGGCCGCGATCATGCCTCTTTTGCCTGCAGCCGTCTCTGTCTCCAAGGTAAATGTGATTCTAAATCATTTTTAGAACTAATTTCATGCATTCCTTTTCAGATAATTAACATAGCTTCCTTTTCAAATAATAATGATGAATAAATGTGCACGTACAGGTGTGTTTACATACTGTATATGACAGTTTTCATGGGTCTTGGAACAGATTCATTGGTATAACATGTATTCCTACGGGAAAACCTTTCCCGTAGGAATACATGTGATGCCGGAACGGATTAAACTCGTAAGACGGGGTACCACTGTATTTAGAACTGGAGTGAGGAGCATGAAACATTTTCAAAGAACCAAATTTTCAAAGGGAACTAATAATTTTGACCTCACCTGTAAGCTTCTCTGCATGTGGTGTACCACTGTGAAGAAGAGCTGTGTGCTTGAAACATCATTTCTACTAATGTCTCGAAATGGGAGCTGTTGTTGTGCAGAATTTTTTTTCCTACATGCTGTTAGAGCAGCTCCATCCACTTCTATTACACACTCTACAGTCTGTGTATGATGAGGGCAGAGTTTCAAAGTAGGCGACAAAGGCCTGTGTGTGAAAAATGTGAACTCCGCTGTTGCTTTCCTTAGGGCCCTACAAATCTTTTTCAGTATTTCATGATATAACAGGATGTATGGCATGAGTGAACGAGACCAAAAATGGGGATGTTGCCTTGAGGAAACGTTGCTCCATAGAGAGAAATGAATGGTTCAATGACAATGAATTTTGAGGAGTTTTATGAGTCTCACTTCCCTTTATAGCACCACCAATTCCCCAGTCCTGAACCACTGGAACCAAAATGCATTACTTGCAACCTTTTTGGCCAAATTACTGCACATTGCTTCAACAACTCTTTTTGTACAGTTTTATATTTCTATTTTTAAGGGTCAGAAATCCAATTAAAACCTAATGCAATGGTTAAACAAAGCACATTCCATCAGCATCGGAGTCCTGGCAGAGTGAGAAGCCGGTTAGAGTGAACAGGATAAATGTCCTGAAGGCAGGACATGGTAGAGAGTCATTCTGTCCTACTCACATACACTATCCTGACAGCAACTGATGCAATATGACTGAATTCCTACACTCTCAGTGCAAAACCCCTGGTGCCCACCTATCTATACTTCTGCTCCATCAGAACCAGCAAGACATGAACTATATGAAAAATCCCTTATTGAGTCTGTCTGTTTTTTACGTGGTTGGTTTATTGGGGAATAGTTGCTGCTGTGTCCCATTCATATCCTTAGTTCTCCTTTTTCCTGTGAGGGAAACTGCCTTTTTTCCCCTAACTAGATGGTTATACTGCAGAAGTCATTAGGTAACAATTATCAACTTGTAACCCGTAGTCCACATCTGGGGCTCGTATCGATTAAGGGGTTGGCACGCTAACTTCAGCTTCAGCTCAGGATTTTCTGTTTCGCGAAGTGGTTTATTTCTGCTCAGGTTAGCTCACACCCAGCAAGTTGGTCTGTCAAAATAACCGGATCTGGAGCAGGGTAGTTTGTGTGATTGAGGATTAAACATCTCAGAGCTCTGCCCACTGAACCATTACTGACCAATCAGATCTAATAGAAGACCTTGCATAGACAGAAGGGAGGATGGAAAAAAAAATGCTGAATGCTCTTTGGTCTCGCACTGTGGTGTGGGACAGAAAAAGATGAGTCATATGTACAGATCATCTCAAAACTGAGACTTTTTTCTTTTCTTCTTTCTGATGCAGTAAAATGTTTTTTTTTCCTCTTATCTAGAAACATACCTCTGTTAAAACAGAGGAATAAAGCATTGAAGCCTCTGACTTGGTGATGAGATATTAATGGACCTGTTTTTCTTCTGACGACTCATAAGGATCCTCATCATACAAATGTCTTGCTTAGCATTTAAATGCATAATTATCCTCCATATCAGCACAGAACCATTTTGAGTATCTTACTAATAGCCATAAAAAAACATAATTGATCAAATTCCCATCAGGACTGTCTCCTCTGTCTTCATCACCACCCTGACTTTATTGACCTTGTTACTTTGAAGTCTTCAACATTGTAGCTGTGAAGCAGCTGTTTTCACTATTATTTAGGTTCATATTATTAGAAAGTGAGATGAATAAAATCTAAATGAGTGACATACAGTGTGATGTGTGATGTGCTGGATGTGATCTTTTGTGAATTCACACGAATCTGTTTTAATAGTTCATGAAATTTCTCTGACACAGACCAGAAACATGTCAATCCTTCACGTCTTTTGCTGTAACAGTTGTTCCATTTTTAATGTTTAATATTTTCATTTCTTCTTATCTGTTTCAATGATATTTGTCTCTTTTAATTTGTATATATTTCCTGCTTATTATGTAAAATCTGCAGGTGATACATACCTTCTCTGTGTCTGTGATTGGTCAAGTGGTGCCAGCTCCTCCTTTTTCATATCCATCTTCGTGAGACCGATTAGTGTGATTGTCAATGGTGTGAATTAGTTGAGCTTCATATTTGAAAACATAGCCTGACTTGAGCTCACATCATGATACAGGCCCCTGGCCTGCCACAGCTTCCCATGCACCTCACAGAATATGAAAACTGCTTTGGTGTATAAAAAATTGATTATTGTACAGTAGTATTAGGTGCCTTGGTTAAAGCAGTGCCACCTGGGGTCATGGGCAATCAATATTGGTTTTCAGACTTGCCATTTTCTGGCAGAAATTTTTCCAGTTTCTCTCCAGCTTTTGATGATGTTATGGATGGTAGATGACGAAATCCATAAATTCCTTGTGAAACGTTCTTACACTGTAAACAACTGCATAAGTAAATATTCCAACAAAGTGGTGGATTTCACCCCATCCATACTTCTGAATGACAGAGCCTTTTGGTGATGATTCTTTAATAACCAGTGGTGACACTCACCTGTTTCCCATTAACCTGTTCACCTGTGGAATGTTCCAAACAGGTGTTTTTGACCATTTCTCGACTTTCCCCAGATTTTGTTGCTCCTGTCCCAGGTCTTCTGCAACCTGCTGCAGGCATCACATTCAAAATGAGCGAAAAAACAAAGTTTATTATTTTGAACATTAATTGTTGTGTCTTTATAGTGTATTCAATTGAGCATAGGTTGTAAAGATGTCATGACGGCGTTTGGACTCCTGTCTGTTTCCCTTGTTTGTCCTCACTTCCTGTTTTATTTTGTTAAGTCTCCTT
>JAQQAE010018934.1:0-11060 GCA_029823295.1 Pseudamia nigra | reverse complement strand
GGGGCCGAGGGGGGTGGCGCATAAGGCCAATGACACATTCCTTCCTGAACAATTTGCAAGTGTGAAAACAAATATCTGCCTTCATAAAAGTTTTTTCACATAGCAATGCTAATATATCATGCAGGGTGGGCACGTATACCTTCATTATAATAAATTCAGTAGTAATATTCACCTCGTTGTCGCTTCTGAATACGTAACAGTCAGCAAATCTTTCCTCGGCATACGGGTTTTATCTGATGTCATGTGACCCACACTCAGCCATCTTGTGGAAAACGAAGAGAGAGAGCCCAGAGAGCCACACAACCCGCATACAAACCTTGTGCTGTCAGAACAAGTAGAGGTAAGACAGCCAAAGTTTAATACACTAGTAAGGAAAATCGCACATTTGGGTGACGAGCCATGTCATAGAGTTATTTTCTATCGAGCTATGAAGCTTGGGGCTGTTGTTAACCGACCATGTTTACTTGGCCTTGCAGCACCGGGCTCCAGTGGCTCTGTGTGCGTGTCCGAGCCGCGTGAAATACGGAGCGGTTTGGCAAGGAAACGTTGATGTGAATGCAGGCTGCAGGAAGGCCGCGTGGAGCTAGTTAGCTAACCAGTTAGCCTCCTAGCTGGAAGTGTTGAGGATAGGGATTAAGTTGTACTAGATGATTGATGGATTTCGTATCGAAGTTATGTGACAGTACTCCTTTTCTCTCGGACTATTACACTAGTGCTAATACATATATGTAAATTAACGTATGACAAGCATAAATAACTTACTTTGGGATAAAATCTTGTTGGCTAGCTAGTTTGGGCAACTGCAGCTAACGCGTTAGCATGACTGACTGGAAAGCGAATTTAGGTTGGTGTGGCACCAGCATGCTTCAAGTGGAACTTTTACCACAACTCTTCTGCCACCTTCTAATACGTCTACAACCGTGTTGTTACTGCTCTACAAGATGGGAACTGTCGCACTGACAAGTACAACAGTCTTCAGGACACCGCAAATTATCCGTAGTAGATGTTTGCATGCCTTGCTAGCATGACACGTTAGCCTATGTTGCTTAAACCACGATTATTTCAACTTCACCTTTCCAAGTGATCCTAACGATTTTCAAGGCGTTGATGAGGTACGTTTCCTTAGTTTTGAAATACAACTCAAAGAGCAGTGTATCGACCTGGGCATTTTGCAAACTGGCCACATAACGGTACGTCTCGTTTAGTAAGTTTATGAAACGTTAATGATCAATGGTACAGTCAGCATTTTGGACAACTTAAGAATGGGGCATGTTTGTCGATAGACAACATAAACAATGAATTTCCGCTTGTCAAAGCCTTTTGCTTGACTTAACCAAAGTAATAAAAGTTGTGTTTTGAATGAGTTTGAAGAGTCTCGGTACAGTAGTTTGTTTATTTCAGTATTTTACTAACAATCAAAGGTACGAAGTCACAAGGGAAATGAATGATACGGGACGTGTAGAACAGCTGCCGTTAATGTGATGCAAGTTGCTGAATTTATTGCTTTTACCTTCTAACTTACACGTGTCTTTTGCTAGCTTCCATATGGTCAGCTTCACGGAGCGAAGTGTCGCCTTTTGTGGCTGATATTTCAGAAAGTCTTGTGGCACTAAACCCACGGTGGTCTGGAAAGTGGAGTACGTTAAAGACAACGATCGTGTTTGAATAGGTTCAGGAAACTTAAGTTTATATGGCAGTTTGTCAAATTTAAGGCAACCTCCGTTGTCAATTACAGGTGTCTGACATCCACTCCTCACAGACTGGGAGACTTCCTAAAATAGCTTTAGTGGATTGAAACTGTACACTAGTTGTGCTTGTGGGATGGGCTATATATCCTGGGGAGTTGCAATACATTTAAGCAGGTGCCAAAACTTATGTGTGTGTGTTTTTTTTTTTTATTATTCCAGTTTCTTAATTCTGCAGAAACCATGCTCTTATATTTAATACTTTGGGGCAAAAAATACTTAACTGGAGATAAAAACAAATGACACCGGTTAGACATGGCTATTTAGTGGGATTGTTCTTCTCACACTTTATTTATTATTATTCGTAAGTATTTATTTATTTATTTTTGAACCACATATCCGCTCACGGTTTTCGACCGATTCACACCTTTCACACACCATAAAACATCAAGCTCTTTGGGAACTTGTCAGTTATTGCTTTTCATAAATCCATCTCTTGTAGTATTTAAATAATTTAGTTTTGTTTGATAATTATTTTTCCCATAGGAAATGAATGAATGGAAAACTCAAAATGGAATGTTTGTGACTAGTGTCATTGCTGCACTGTCATTTCCTTGGATCCTTTGATGGTCCTTCAGTCCTCGGATCTGCCTTTGATCCTTTGAGTACTTCTCCACTGAACAGTATAGTTCATCATAACACTTTAAAACTTAAACTCGCTATCATTTTTTTGTGTCAGCAATCCCACACAATCTCTTCAGATATTGCAAATTTTCTAGATCTATATGAATGTATTGGAAGTGATATTTTGATCAGTAACATTGTAATAAAAAAGTAACTAAATAAAAGCTTTACAGGTATTTGCAATTTTTTTTTTTTACTTTTAAAGAGGTTTAATTACCAGCCCGTGGCCCTTTGCTGCATGTCACTCCCCATGTCTTCTCCCCACTTTCCTATCTGACTTCACTGCTCCTATCAAATAAAGCCCCAAAAAGGCAAAAAATAAATCTTAATAAAAAGGGGATTTAATTGTCACAACAAACTAATGCCAACTTATGTACAAAATAAACAACCACATATTTTCATGGCAGTTTGCTTTAAATTTGCATTGTTACAAGGTTATAATCAATGATTTGTTAGCTTACACTGAAATGTTTTAATTTTCCCTTATGCCTTATTTGTAGAACTTTAAAGAAGAATGGCTGAAACCCAGACACTCAACTTTGGACCAGAATGGTAAGTGAATATACTATTAGTTTACTTTTAGTATAGGGACTGCAGGTTGTGAAATTGGGTTTCTTTTGGATACCGTTGCAGGTTTTCTATACATGTTCAAATATGCCAGTGGCCACCTCAGCTTTAGTATTTATTATCTTCCTGTCCCTCATTCATTATGCTTTTACCATTGTGCCTCTTTGTAGGCTCCGTGCCCTGTCTGGAGGTGGTGGCAGCAGTAGCGGTGGAGGCAGCGGCACAGTTGCCTCTCCACCACTTTCACCCGCATTGCCAAAGTATAAACTTGCAGACTATCGCTACGGGAGAGAAGAAATGTTAGCACTTTATGTAAAGGATAACAAGGTGGGTGTTAATATGCTGCAAATGGCACATTTTGCATACAATTGTAGATATTGCTGATTTAAAACTATCTATTAAAAGTTCTGTGCATTTTAATTGAGAAGCAGTGGATTGTTTGTTTCCTCCAGATCCCTATAGACCTAAATGATAAGGAGTTTCTGCCTATATTGCAAGAAGAGCCTTTACCACCTTTGGCACTTGTGTCTTTTACAGAAGAGGAACAGGTAGGAAACCTTAGCACAAGTTCATACAGATATTTGGGTGAGTAACAGTAACATCAGAATCAACTGCTGGCTCATCAACCAGCAGAATGAATACTGGTCTCGCAATATGTTTTTTTTTCATGGACTGTGCAGTCTTTTATCTTGCAGTACATTTGCTAATTAGAGACCAAATACCAAGCATTTGCTGAAAACAGAGCTGAGAGCTGGCTGTTTGTCCCCCTTGCTCCCCTCCCCCATTTTTATTTGCAGAGAAATTTTTCCATGTCTGTAAACAGTGCAGCTGTACTTCGGCTGACAGGGCGGGGAAGCGGTCCGATAGCAGGAGCACCAAGAGGCCGAAGTACATCAAGGGGTAGAGGTAAGAATCAACTTAGGGTTGTATGTGAACATTTTCATTTTGAATTGCACTACCATGAAAGCAGTGAGCTTCATTTTGGCTGTAGAGACTCATAACAACTGCTGATAGTAACAATACCCTCATGAGTTCCACCAATTCTGTCTTAAAACAAGGAATGTAATATTATCTTACTGCAGGTGTTGTGCTTGCTCAGCATAGTCTTCTCCGGCTGCTTAAATTTGATGCATCTCAAACATGCAAAACATTGTTTGAAATCAGTTTATTTTGCATAAACACATTCACAAGCATTTATATGCACTCTCTAGACCCAGAGCCAGATTTTGATTTGAAGTTGTCTTCCGCGATTGTTAAATTTGCTTGCAGTTGACATGTTTGTTGTTTTTAATGGTCCCCAATCTCAGTTTCTTCTCACACTAGGGCTATTTTGGCTTGAGCTGAGCCGGAGCGCGTTTGCCCCCCTCCCCACTCCCCTGCTTTTCTGTGCTCACACTGTGCTCTGAAACGGGCTGATGCGCGGATATGTCCGTACATAGGAGATCATGACACAATACCTATATACAACTTTACTAACTGTGTGGCTTATGTGAGTCCTTTTTGATCACATACAGACTTCTACTGGCTTATACATTATTTGAGGTGGCAATTTTCTGTTTAATCACACTGCACAGATACAGAGGGAGCAGAAAAGAGATTTATATATCTGATACGTTGTGAAAATACTTTGGCTGCGCGGGAGCTACGGGGCTGTGGCTCACCTCCTCCAACTGCACCAGGGCCAGGAAGTGTTCGGCGCTGGAGCTCTGCTTGTTTGTACTCGCATTACTCAAACGGTCCACACATGTGAAACGCTCCCTGGCACAGCATGGATTGACAATTTCAGTACGCCCTAAAAGTCCTTATCAAAAATGATAGGGAAATGTCTGAAATATTCCCTTTGCTCAAAGAAAACATTAGCGATTGAGATGTTCAGGAGGAGTAATGATCACTATGGGCCTGTGGACAAAAAAATGTGCAAAGGCATCCAGATATACAGCTAAGCTGAAAGAGAAGCAAGAAGCAAAGGACAGAAGCTCGGAGGCTAAAGTCATGTGGTGCTGTGAAGACTGGACCTGCCAGCAAAGACAAATCCAAAGCCCAGCAGCAGCACAAGCTCAAAGAGCTGAACATGGTGAGAGAATGAAGGCCAGGAAGAGGGCAACTCTCTGCTCTCTAAAGAGAAAAAGAGCCAAGGTTGTATAGATGAACACTTGGTGGAATAATAAATACGCCTGCTGAAATCATTTCATGATCATGATGATTATCAGAATCAAGTGTTTAAAATGTTAAATGAAAAAACATGTACTGTTTTGGTGATTTAAAGATGAAAAGAAATGGACCAGAGTTGATGGCAATGACCTAAAACATTTCTTGATTCACTGTCTTAAATTAAACTCAATATTTCAATTATTTTATAGTGAAAAATGATGAGTACTGTTATACAATGAAGTAATAGCAGATAACATTGATAGCTGTTTCAATGTTTTTATATTGAAAGGATGAATACGGTGTATTGTTTCAGGTAGTTTGTTTCAGTAGTTGAGTTGAAGGTAATCAAAGTAATTGACTCCATACCTTTCAATACTTTCACCCAGATTTATGTTATGAAAGAATTTTTAGGGTTAGGGTGCGAAATACATTTTACAAAGTTACGAGATGTTCTGTGGTGTTTGTTCAATGTTTTTAATACTGAGGAATGAAAATGACACTAAAATCAAGGTATCGCTATTTAGTTGAAAACTGTCTAGATATCACCAGAATGCACCATACGATCTCATTTTTGTAAAAACTGTTGGTGTGACATATAGCCATTCATTCCTCTGCACCGTGTTCTTTTTTCTTAAAAACCCATTGGTATGCCTGAAAAAAGCCACTTGAAATTTCACAAAGATACCAAAAATTCAAGGAACTTAAGGCTAAACCCTTTAGTGGGCTCGCATGTTAAATCTGTATTAAATTTGTAGATGAGAGCAGCGTTGTACAAAGTAACTGGCCACATTTTGATAAGTCTCTGTTTACTTAATTTCTTGCTGAATTTGTTTCTTCAGAAAAGGTAGTTGTGCATTTGTAGGAAGCCCAAAATAAGTTTTTATAGGTTTAAAAAAAATAAAATAAAATAAAATATGGGACCAATGCAGTATATGCAGGCTTTTATGTGCTTTTAAAGAAGAAGCTGCACTCAGAATATCTGCATATTGTTGTACTTTGTATGAGAGTCTTCAGTCTTGTACTATACTCAGTCCGTCAGTGTTGAATCATAATGATTATGCAGTACAGAAGTACATAAAAGCCACAAGAGATGTGTCAGTGTACACCTTGCATGTAAATTGAATGAAGTGGAAAGGAAGGGTACCTAACATCATCTAAACTGATGGGACACTGTATTAGTTTAGTTGATGTGAATAGTTGTACGTGATAAATGATCTGTAAGCCTCTTAAAATGCAGCAGTTTTCTTTACGTTAACACCTGATAGGCCTTCTAAGCATATCTTACAGGAAATCAGTAAATGTTCTGTGCACCTTTTTATAAGGACAGCTTTTTATAATGAGATGTAATTTCTTTAGGTCGGGGAAGAGGTGATGGAGGGTTTTACCAAAGAAGTTTTGACGATGTGGAAGGCTTTGGCCGTGGAGGGAGGGAGATGCATCGCTCCCAGAGCTGGGAAGAAAGGTACTGGGATGTTGGCTTGTGCTTTCAAGCTCTCTTGTAAACATCACTGTGGTTTAATAATGCCTACTGTGAGATTAGCAAGCTTTATGGTCAGACTTTGTATGTTGGATGTTTTTGTCCTCATTAGGGGAGATCGAAGGTTTGAAAAGCCAGTTCGCAAAGACCCAGGTTGGTTTAGACATTTTTTTTAAATTTTTTTTTAGCAGAAATCGATATTTTATGAAATCACTGGCAAATTGCTAACATTTCTCTCCTTTGTTCTGTGTCAACCTGTCAGATGTTGCTCCAGGACATTTTCAGATGAACCACAGTAAGTATGACTTAAATATAATTTTTTTAATAGATGTAAATTAGGCAAAATGAACAGCCTAATAAAACATATGCATGGTTAAGATTGAGGGTGACTATTATTTATTCCACACGCATATCCCCCTGCAGTCCGAGGTAACTATGAGGACGGTGGAACAGGCCTGCCAAAGAGGCACGACTTCACACGTTCGGAGAGTGAGAACTGGCGTACTTCTCGTGATGATCAGAATGGTGAGGATGATGAGGGGGTTTGGCGCCTGGCGGGTTGTCGACGGGACAGTGACCGGTGGTGCCCCCCAAGCCCAGGTGGGCACTGCACTGACCACACAACCCCTGTCAGTTCAGAGATATGTGCTATGTCTACACATCTGACAAACAAATGCACATGTTTTAAGTGAACCAGGTGCCACAACTTTCTTATATCAATATCTGTCAAAGGTAATCACAGTATGATTTTATTTACTGTTCATCCCTAGATGACACCGATGGTAATGCATAAAAATAAATGCGCTTAATATTTTCTGTCTTAAACTCCATTGGGGAGTCGGTACATCAGGTGACATGTTGATATTCAGATCTTCTATGTATACATACTTTAGCTTACACTGCCTGGCCAAGAAAGTCACCGCCTGGATTTAACTAAGCAAATAGGTAAGAGCCTCCCATTGGATAATTACTGCATCGGTGATTGTTTCAGCTGGCAACAAGTTATTTAACTCTTAACTGATACACCGAGTAGCTTCTCATTTCTTAAATAACCATGTCAGAGACACATCCTGTGGCTGTGGAAAAGATTTTCCTCTGTGTCAGGGTCCAATTATTGGCATCAAGCAAAGAAAACATCTGAGATTACTGAAACTCCTACAATTGGGTTATAAACTGGAAGGACTGTCAGGAACCATCATCTTCAAGAAAGAAACATGGTTGGAATTTTTTTTTTTTGAATGATGATGATTGGCGATCACTTAAATGTTTGGTGAAATCAGATCATAAAAAAAACAGCAGTAGAACTCAGGGCTATGTGTAATTGTGAAAGTAAGAGCATTTCCACAAACGCAATGTGAAGGAACTCAAGGGGTTGAGACTAAACAACTGTAGCCTTAAGAAAACAACTTATCAGTGAGGCTAGTTGGAGAAAAAAAGGCTTCAATTTGCTAGAGAGCATAAAGATTGGACTCTGGTGCAATGGAAGGTCATGTGGTCTGAGTCCAGATTTACCCTGTTCCAGAGTGATGGGGCATCAAGGTGACAAAGACAGGCAGATGAAGTGATGCACCCATCATGCCTAGTGCCTACCATACAAGGCTGTGGGGGCAGTGCTATGAACTGGGGTTGCTGCAGTTCGTCAGGTCTAGGTTCAGCAACGTTATGTGTCCAAAGAATGAGGTCAGCTGACTACATGAATATATGAATGACCAGGTTATTCCATCAGTGGATTTTTTTTCTTTCCTCATAGCACAGGCATGTTCCAAGATGACAAGGCCAGGATTCATCAAGCTCAAATTGTGAAAGAGCGGTTCAGGGAGCATGAGCCATCATTTTCACACACGGATTGGCCACCAGAGTCCAGATGTGCTGGAGAAAACTTTGCACAGGGGTCTGATTCCCCCATCATCAATACCAGATCTTGGCAAAAAATGAATGCAACTCTGGACAGAAATAAATGTTGTGACTTGCAGAAATGATGCCACAGTAAATGTGTGCTGTAATCAAATCTAAAGGTGGTCCAACAAAATAGGAGAGTTTGTGACTTCTTTTTGGCCAGGCAGTGTATCTTATAACTAAAGAAAAAGAATTTAAAAAATCATCCAAAGCTGTTCTTGGTATGCTGGAGCTTTCAAGGCAAACTGTACGTGAGTGTTTCACTGGATTTATATCGTGTTTCTTCCAAACCATTTTTTTAGATGGGCCTCGATCAGCAGGGTGGCGGGAACACCCAGAGCAACGACGTCGTTTTCCATTTGATGCCAGAGAAGATGAGCGTGGCTACAGGAGGCCAAGGTCAGGCAGCAGCAGCTTGGAGGATGAGAGGGACACCCTGCCCGAATGGTGTCTGGAGGATGCAGATGAGGAGGCGGGGACCTTTGACTCGTCAGGGGCCTTTCTCTCACTCAAGGTAATCAGAAGACCTGAATAGAATTCTTAATTACATGATTAATTTATTTTAGGTGAAGACCAGTTAAATTAATTTGTACTGAACAGTATATAATGTATAAATAATAATAATCAGTTTTAGCAACCATACAATTAGCAAGACTTTACAAATTACAGGCGCTACAGGTTTTTTCCACACAGCAGTAAAGAACCATGTGCATGTCAAGAGTAACAGAAATCTGGGGTGTTTTGAGTCAGTTGGACCTATAAAAGCAAATTATGTAATAATATAATATGGTCACATTTTCAACATGCCACACCTCAGAAAATATCTCTCTGAATGAGCCTTTAACAGCTGGCTTTTGTTCTGACTATCTGTAATGTTTTATGATAAGATTCCATGACACAAGAAGCAAGTTAAGTTTTGACCATATATTTTTCTTGTTTTTTACAAGAAAATTTGTCTTAGAACTTTATAGAGGATTGGGGATCAGTCTACTGAAAGATTTGTGTGCAGTTAGAAATGTTAAAGTTGGGTAAATATATTGTGCAATCAGAAAGCCTCCAAGGAGCCCATTCTGGAAGAGCAAGAGCTCGACTTCAAGCCCTTGGAAGAATGTGAAGAAGGCCTGGAGGAGGATGACAGTCACACTCAGGAGACCAAAGAAACAGAAATCGAGGCCAAGAAAGAGACTGACCGAAAAGGTCAGTATGTTTGATGCTTGAATATTTTGAATGCAATCACTTCAAAAGTACAAGTTTGAACTACCATAAAAATGTATATTCTCTTTCTGTTGAGTGTGAAATCCTAATTTTCGTCATACAGCAGAGGTTAGCCTTCAAGTCTTCAAAAACATCTCAAAGTGCCCTAACTAAGGCACTGTACAATTTGTAAAAATTGTTACTCATTTTGAGAACATTTACAACTGGCGAGTTTTTTTTTTGTTTTTTTTTTTGCTGTGGTCTATACAAAACAAGCATATCCACTTACACATGGTTGATATGTGGATGGAGAATTCTCAGTTTTCTTTCTCAGCATATTAGTGATTCATTCATAATGCTATGTTGACATAGTTGATGTAATTGCATTCCCTGCAATTTATGTAATGCTTTTATCCATATTGCAATTTTTCCATGAAATGTTCTATCCCTTGTGCAAAACAGAATGATGTGGATGTAGTGGT
Source organism: Pseudamia nigra (assembly GCA_029823295.1). NCBI lineage: Eukaryota > Metazoa > Chordata > Actinopteri > Kurtiformes > Apogonidae > Pseudamia > Pseudamia nigra. The sequence goes on along the minus strand of JAQQAE010018934.1, from coordinate 924 downwards.
TTTACTTCACCTATCTCGATGTGAAATTGTATCTTTCAGAAAGTATTGCAAGAAAAACAGTTGGGTATTATGAATTTTGCAATATGCCATTTACTTTTAGGTTAATACTGCAATACTTCAGTACTGCCAAAGCATTGCTCTTGATTTTAGCTTCATAGTTGTGCGTGTTCTGTCTTCTCCCCCTTCTCTGTAATTTCAGAGCTGCCCAGATTGCAAGAAGAGGCACCACCAGTTACTCCACCTGCTGCTACCCCAGTCCTAGAGACCCATGCTGTCCAGTCATTATCCCCGCCACATCCCACCAGAAAAGAAGAGTCTGAGAGGCCAGCTGAGCGGACAGACAGACAGCCACCCCTCGAGCTACCACCAGAGCCCTGCAAAGTTCCTCTGCATGCCCCCATGTCTAACAGCATGCTGGATTCCCTACCCATAACCCACATTGCTACCACCCTTGCAGGTAAGCATTTGTTCTTCCATCCCCTCGTTAATAACAGGACTGTATTTTAAATTAGGTCATCTTAACATGCCTAAGAACCCTATTAATCTTCTTTTTTCCTGTCCCATGCAGAAGTATCTGCTCCAGTGCCCGCTGTTCAGCTACCACAGCCAAAGCCCATGGAGGTTCCAATAACCAACCCATTACCCTTCTCTTCAAGTATAATTGCACCCATTGGCCGGCCCACCACTGTGCCACAGGATACAGATGAAGATGAGGGGTTGAAACACTTTGAGCAGGTAAGTTGGTAGGATTTTACTGACTAAATGTGCACGTTGTTTCCATTTATATCGATCACTTTGACCTAGTGGAAGCTTGAGGCTTTTTGAGGCTTTTCAAATCACTTGTTAATACAGTGGTACCTCGCAGAACGAATTTAATCCGTTCCGGCGTCACGTTCTGTATGCAAATTTTTTGTTATGCAAATG